>JAJHUR010088203.1:0-24961 GCA_027495735.1 Lutjanus campechanus | reverse complement strand
TGTTTGTCCATATATCTCTTTGTTTTTCTCTCTGTATATCTCTGTTTGTTTGTCTGTCTGTGTATCTCTGTCTGTCTGTTTGTCTGCCAATATGTCTATGTTTGTCTCTCTGTCTATATATATATATATATATATATATATATATATGTCAGTTTGTCTGTCTGTCTTTTTATCTATGTTTGTCTGTCTGTCTATGTATCAATTTTTGTTTTTCTGTCTGTGTATCAATGTTTTTTTGTTTGTATATATGTATATATGTATATATGTCAGGGCGGCACGTTGGCACAGTGGTTAGCGCTGCTGCAGCACAGCAAGAAGGTCCTGCGTTTGAATCCCCGAGCTGGCAGTGCCTTTCTGTGTGGAGTTTGCATGTTCTCCTCGTGTCTGTGTGGGTTTTCTCCGGGTACTCCGGCTTCCTCCCACAGTCCAAAGACATGCAGCATAGTAGGTTAATAGGAGACTCTAAATTGCCCGTAGGTGTGAATGTGAGTGAGTGGTTGTTTGTCTCTATGTGTCGGCCCTGTGATGAACTGGCGACTTGTCCAGGGTGTACCCCGCCTCTCGCCCAAAGTCAGCTGGGATAGGCTCCAGCCCGCGACCCTCACGGATAAGCGATTACAGAAAATGGATGGATGGATGGTATATATGTCAGTTTGTCTGTCTATGTCTCAATGTTTGTCTGTCTGTCTGTGTCTGTGAAGGTGAATCAGACTCCAAATATCTGTGAATACATAGATTTAATTTATTTATTTGTTTATTTGAAATGGGACAGTGCACATTGATGAACATGTTAAATCATGTAAAGATGCCGGATTGTAGCATGATGCTAATTTCCATTTCCGTAATTTAACCTTGTGTTGTGGGATTTGCAGTCTGGAAAATATCAGCAAATGTTTGCATTTTATTTAGTGTTAGTAGGTGGGAAGCCAGTGAGGTATGATATCCACTCTTACTGGTTGGGTGGGGCACCTGTGCAGAAAGTGTGGTGAACCTCGGTACACCATTCTTTCTCCCAGTGAAAATCCACCCTGCCAGGTGGACAGTGGGAGAACAATCAGACATTTGCTGGTATTTTCTGTCTCTCCAAATTCCACAACACAAGACACAATCTCTCCCACTTATTCCCAGATGTTTTCACTCTGATTCACCTTCACTCTGAGGGCAGCACGGTGTCACAGTGGTTAGCACTGTAGCAGCGCAGAGGAAGGATTGTTGGCTGGTTCCAGCTCCCTTTCTCTCTGTGTAGAGTTTGCATGTTCTCTCCGTGTCTGCGTGGGTTTCCTCCGGGTGCTCCGGTTTCCTCCCACACTGCAAAGACTTGCACATTAGGTTAATTGGCCAATCTGGAATTTGTTTATCTTTGTATATTTGATCAATAAAGACTAGTTAATAAAATATTTATTTGTTTCTCTGTGCTTTGTTACTTTTGATTATTTAAGAGCTCATGCTTTTCATTGAAAATTCACCAATGGCTATCAAGTTTGATTCAGGGGTAATATGTCCAATGACTGACACAACAAGGACCTGGTGTATTGGTAATATGCTTGATTTAAAAATATGTTGTTTTTTTTGTTGTGGATTTTCACTTAAAGTCTGCATGATCGAACATTTTTCAAAAACATGGACATTTTTGTAAAAATATCAACATTTTATTTTTGGAAAATAAGTTTAACTGTTTGATACAACAGACAACCTTGAACTATTGCAACATTTATGTTTGAGGGAAAAAAAATAAATAAATAAAAACGCAAATAAAAACATGAGGCTGCTGAATGCTACTGAATGCAATGTGTATCTTAAACTCTTGAAAGTAAAGGCAATACTTTGGCTGCTTGGTGAAAACAAGGGTGACACTGAAGAAAACTGCAGATTTGCCTCTGCTCTGTGGAAAACAAAAACAAAGAAATCCTTTTATTTTATGCTGTTTTGGGATGTTTCTGCTCTTCAGACCTGCCAGACAGGTTCCAACTTACACTATTCACTTTGACTAAAAATGTTTTACAGGCAGCCAGTTTTTCCTATTCAGATGAATATTTTTACACAATGTGGTGGCATCTACATTACATCTGTAGTTCTTCAAAAGTGTCATAAATAAATGAAGCAAGCAGACTGATTTGAAACTACTTTCTACTTTCTACTACTAAAAGTAATATTTATCTCAAACTATTTCATTTGAAATAATGTCAGAATGTAATTTTATTAACTTATTTCACATATCTGAACATTAAGACCAGAGGTGTGGGACATGAACAAATGGACCCCTAAAATTCTTCATAAATGTTATTAAATGACATTATTCAGTCATTATTTTTTGCCAAAATGTTTGAAAACAGTGTGTATATATTTATCAAGAATTGTTTGAGAAATTTTAACATAAATCCAAAATTACAGTGCCTGTAGTTGGAGAAACACCCAAGTATTACAAGCAAAATGTACAGTAATAGCTCAAGTTCAAGTTTTTGTCAGATGCACAACAAGCACATTGAAGCAGCCATTGTGTTCTGGACCAAGCAGTTATGGCACAGAGAACACAGATTTTAAATGAAAAAGATGGGTTTATTTCCAGAATACATATATACTGCCGTACCAGTGCACACTGGGTAATGTAGTATAGCCATAGGAGTATGAGTATCACAAAGCGCAAGAGAGAAATAGAACAAGAGAGGGTACTATGGGCTCATGTGAAGTCCCGGTACGCCGTAAAAAGTCCCGGCCCACTTAAAGCACTGATTAAATCCCTTAAAGAAAACAAATCTCCTGGTAATGATGGTTTGACAGGGGAATTTTATAAAACTTTCATCCTTAAACTTGTCCCTTTCCTACTAGCCATGTTTAATGAATCCATTCAAAAAGGTGAGCTTCCTCCGACATTAAGGCAAGGAGTAATCACATTAATTCCCAAACCAAAAAAAGACAGATTACATATAGGAAATCAGATTACATATAGGCCTATCAGTCTGCTGAACAATGATGCAAAATTATTTGCTTTAATTTTTGCTAGGAGGTTAAAACATGGATTAGATCAAATAATAGATATAGAGCAATCTGGCTTTATACAAAAAAGACATATTAGCAATAACATCCGCCTGATACTAGATATGATAGATTATCGTGATTTAATACCAGTTGAAAGGTTTATCTTATTTATTGATCTCTACAAAACTTTTGACACAATTGAACATAAGTTTATTTTTAAGATCATGTCTGTTTTTGGCTTTGGAAAATATTTCTGTAATGCAATCAAAACTCTACATGAAAACTGTTCCAGCTCTGTAAAACTGAAATATGGCACATCAGGTCGATTTGACATTCATCGTGGTATTAGACAGGGTTGTCCTGTATCTCCCTTTTTGTTTATATTAGTAACCCAAACAATAGCCACTTATATAAAAAAAATCACCCTTCATGGGTATAAGTGCAGTAGGTAAGAACTTCAAATTATGTCAACTGGCAGACGATACTGCAATTTTTCTAAAAGACAAGAGTCAGATTTTAGAAGCTGTGGCTTGTATAAATGAATTCTTTGATGTTTCTGGTTTAAAGATGAATTTAGATAAATCTGTCTAATTTCCAATTAAAAATTGTAATCTGTGAAGCTATCATGGAATTCCAATTAGAGAAAGGGTAACCTACCTAGGGGTTGTTATCTGTAAGGATGTGGAACAGCGAAGTAAAGCCAATTTTGATCCCATTATTGAAAAAACAAAATCAAAATTGAACTCATGGTTGATGAGAGATATATCTTTATTTGGAAGGATTTTGTTATCAGGTATATCTAGATCTGTCTATGTATCTTTATCACTTCATGTCCCAACAAATGTTATTAAACAACTGGATAAGATACTGTATGACTATATTTGGAGGGAGAAACCCCATTATCTCAGAAAAGAGACAATCAAAGGTAGTAGGGAACAAGGTGGTCCTGAAGTCTTGGACTTTAGTTTATTAAATAATACATTTAAGGTCAAATGGCTTATTGAATTCCTAAAGAACTCCCAACAGTATATGGCATGCTTTCCCATCATATTTATTTAATTTGATTGGTGGCATTGATTTTTTATTAAAATGTAATTTCTCCATTGATAAAATCCCATTTTGTTTAGCTAATTTTCAGAAACAAGCTCTCTTAGCGTGGTTATTAGTTTATAAGCACAACTTCAGTCCTCATAGGTACTATATTTGGAATAACAAGGATATTCTACACAAAAGAAAATCCCTGTTTTATCGCTCATGGTATGACAATGGAATTTTGCTTGTATGTCAATGATGCAATGTCAAGATAAACCTTGCAGTAACAGACACATCAGAAATGCATTGAACTATACTACAGCCCCTGCAGCAAGATTCTTCTGGTCGTCTATCATGAGCAATGTACAGTGGAAAAAAGCCTGTAGTGTTTTAAATAAAATTTGCACTAATAATAAAGTGAAAGAAGTATCCTACAAAGTGTTACACCGTGTTTATCCCGCTAAGGAGGTCTTGGAGAGATTTAAGCTAAACATAGACTATTCTTGTATTTTCTGCAGTGTTGACAAAGAGACATTGTTTCATTTGTTTTATCATTGTCATCATTCAAAGCAGTTTTGGAGTGATATGCAAGACTTTGTAAATGAAAAAATGGGTACTACTATGCATTTTACTGTGTTTGATGTGATGCTATATTTTATTTTCAATAGGATGGACAACAACACTGCCTACATAATACAACTTCTAATTATCCTTGGAAAATTTCATATACACAAATCTAAATGGTCTAACTCTAAACCCTGCTTTCGTCGTTTCATTGTTGAACTCCAGCAGTATGGCACCACACTTGAAGGTGTAAACAACAACAAAGCTGCAAAGACACTCAACCTGTTAAAAACTGTACATCTGATTTGATCTTTAATTTTAAAGGACTGGCAATGGACTCTTGAACCCCCTGGTCTGTTCAGTGTTCAATGAATGAATTTATGTCATTTGTGTTTGTTAAACCTCATATTTTCAATAAAACATTTTGGAAAAAAAAAAAAAAATGCCCGCAGCTGCGCATGCTCCCTGCTCTGTTGCTACTCAGTTGTTGTAGTTACCAGGAAGATTAACCGCGATGATCAACTGGCCCTGGTGCTAGGAGCTAACAGCCAGCTAGCACTTAGCAGGCTCTCAGACATAAAGGCAAGTTGACGTTCCTGTGTATTTGTATGGCATTAAAAAAACGTCTGTCTAAGCGGCCTGAGACGAAGCAGACTTTCCCGGGTTAGCTTCCCATACCTAATAACATGTCAGTTACCTAAGTCTTTGTTAGCTAACGCTTGTTTGGTTGTCTGTCTGGGTTTAGTCAGTCTTAACGTCTCAGTACTGTAACGTTAGGTAACGACAGGTAGCGTTAATTTCACTTCAGGTAGCAGCTGTTCTTGGCTAACTTTGTGCTTAATGTGAAGTAACGTTACTGCCACAGAACGAATGTTACATTCTGTGTTAGCGAGTCTCAGAGGGTGGTTATTAATATGATATAGTGCATGAATGGACTGTCATTGATTTGAGTTCATCTGAGGTACTCTATGACTAATGTTTTTGCAGTTGGAGGTAGTTGCTTGTTAGGTGCCATGGTAAAACCTCCAGACACTTGATCCCAGGAAGATTTCACCGGGCAGCTCGTCCCCTCTTACTGTGAAGATGCCAGCTGTGATCCGGGATAAGGAGGACTCTGAATCCTCCTCAGAGGACGAGCAGGAGTAAGTTCAGAAAATTCCTGTCTGTCTACTGTAGGATCACATTATAGTGACTGTGGTCTAATGCGGCCAACCCCTCATTCTCCACTTACTAGTATAACTATTGCCCCCTAATCTTGAAGATAAATAAGGAGAGTCCCACCTCTGAGCTCATTTTATTTTTTCATGTTTATGTTGCCTGTGGTCAGACCAAGTCAGTTTACCCAATACCACAAATCACATATTTGTTCCGAATAGGGCTACTTGATATGGTAAAAAAAAAAAAGAAAAAAGAAAGTTGCCATTATTTTGACAGCTATTGCAATATGATTCACAGTTAGTGGGGAAGATAATTTTTTCATCACAATTTTCGTTTTAACTAAAAAAAAAAAAGGTAAAGTCATAATGATGTGACAATTGTTAGCATTTGTACTAAACAAATGATTTATAGGCCGGGGCATCTCTGCAGCACTACAGTATGCTAGTAGGTAAGTAGTAAGGCTGTTTTGTCACACATTTTTCCTTTATCAAACAATTCCAGCTTCTTTGATTTAGATGATGCACTTGGCCATAATGTGATTTCGATAATAATATTTTGGCTAATTGTGCAGCCCTAGTCACAAGTGGCTTTACAGTCTGTACAACATGTGATCCAGCCTATGAATGTTGTTTCATTTAATCACACATGGTTTTGTGGGAGTATTTTCTCTTTCAAAACAGGCTCATCTCCAGGATTGCTTTCATAGTATTAGACAGTAACAAGCTGGAGACTTGAGCTGGATATTGCTCACTGTTTCTGCACCTTGTGGACGAGGCTGAATTATACAGCTCTCCTGTAGTGTCAGTGAAGTTATTACCCCACTGATCCTCCCAGAGATTTCCCTCTGAATACAGAATACAATATAGTGTTAATTGTTAATTTTTTCTGCTGTATCAAAGTCGCTGTCTTTGCCACTTGCTTGTAGCTTGTTGAATGTGTAATGGAATCTATGCAGCATTACAGAAGATGTCCCGAGCCCTGTTTAATAATTTATGCCAAGATACATTTAGACAAAGTGAAGGCCTTCAGCTAGCTTTCATTTTGCATAATTGATGAAAGTTTAACTGACAAAGAGAAGGGCATCTAGCTGTAGATCATAGCTGCAACAGTTGGTCTATGTTATCTTGTCTCTGCCAACTTATTCCCTCTTAAGCTATACTTAGTCATACCTTACTGAGAGCCACTGTGCCACCTGCTTTTAGACTAATTTCCAACTCCTGAATTAGTTAGGATTGCTCAGTATTAGCGTTTAACCTCCAGATGACCAGTGCTGTTATCACTTTATTTATTTGGGACAGTTGATGTTAGTTGACATTAACATGATGCAAATGTTTATGTCAACCCTAAATAATGCAAAGGATAATAAAGGATATTGTTGGAGGTAAATTCAGGAGGCACATAGTACGCATGCACATGTTCAATATGAAGCATGTATGGAAACTAAGGGAATGCAGCACACAAGACAAGATTTTTTGTAGCGTAGAGACTTGAGAATGGCTTTTGATGCTTTTTTAAACTCACCTTTTTTTCTATTTGATGAACAAAAAAGAACAGATGTGTAAGAACAAATATTTGATAATTAACATTATAGCAATCACAAATTAGCATGCAGATTTTATTTAGGCTTACCAGACATTCATGGAAGCAGGAGAACAGTTTTGGTACTGTTGTCTGTCCATTAAATAGACTTTTAAATTTCTAGCAAAAGCAACATATGTTACATCCCTGTCTCTGTTTCTTTCCTCTGCTCTCTGTCTGTGAGAGCTACAGAAAGAGTTTTACTCGCATACACACACACAGGCAGAGCAGATGGAAGATTAGGGCTCAATGATTTTGAAGAAATATCTTAATTGGCATATTTTGACTGATATTGCAATTGAGATAGGATTTGTGATATTCGAAGGAATGATATTTTTTACTTTATTCTCATTTTCTTTAAAACATATTCAAATTAATTTGGTGTGATTTTTGCAGGGATCTGTATCAAACAAAGATGTTTTCTTAAGTCTGTAGAATGTGATGTGTAGGCCAGGACATCTCTGCAGCATGACAATATTTTCATTGTTGATTAATTTGTAGATTATTTTCTCAATTAACAATGAGTTGTTTGGTCTATAAAATGTCAGAAAATGGTTTTTAAAAAAAAGACGATGTCCTCATGAAGGAAATTATGAGGAAGAAGTTGGAATAAAAAAAATTGACTTTTTTCGTAAAGAAATTACTCAAACCGAATAATAAATAAATAATAAATATTTGCAACTTCAGCGGTCATACTTTGCTGAAATATCATAATTAATACACCGTATATATACTGTATATATAAAATGTCCACGACCTTTTACATCTTGTGCACATGGTATGTCAATAGTGTGGATGGTGGTTTATCTTGAAAATAAACAACAGATAAATATTACTAAAATCCCTTGTTTGAGGTTGTGCAACAAAGCCCCCATAGTGGAAAACGATATCTTGTCTGACATATTTAAGCTGGGGGCAGCAATTGTTTACATGCCTCTCCCCCTTTATCAAGAGCATCCATGCCTGATTGAGTTCTACTCCATCTTCATGCTGTCTTATCTTATTTTTAGCCCCTGATAAGCAGGCTGTGTCTGGTACTATCAGATAGTCTGCAGTTTTACAAGCGTGTTTGTTAGTACAGAACAGGGGTTTGTTATTGTCCAGCACCTCCTGAGGCTGTGTGTGGTTCTGTCTCTATCTGCCTGACTGAAACAAACACCATGTCAGGATACATTCCCTCGGCATTAGGTAAAGTACGCATAGAGTCTAGTTCACAGCCCAGTTCATCAACCAGGAGGTTTTCGCTCCGGAGGGCATCTCCACAATATTGTTACTTGGAAGTTTTTTATTTGAATTTTGACTCTTCTGCTGATCCCAGACTTTGACATACAGCTGCAACGATTAGTCTAGGGCTGCAACTAATGTTTTTTTTCCATTGTCCATCATTTTCTCAATTAATCGATTAGTTGTTTGATCCTTAAAATATCAGAATATTGTGAAAAATGTTGATCACTGTTTTGCAAAGCCTAAGATGACATCTTTAAATATATATTTTTTGTTCACAACCCAAAGATGTTCAGTTTATTGTTATAGTTTAATAGTTGACAACTAATCTATTAATCAAATAATTGTTGCAGTTCTGATTTTTAAGGAAAAAAATGTCAAATTTTCTTCTTTTTTTCAGCTTCTCAAATGTGAATATTGTTTCTTCAATCCTCTATAACAATAAACTTACTGTCCTGGGTCACTGTACTGGGTTGTGGACAAAACAAGATATTTTTGGGACGTCACCTTGGGCTTTGGGAAGCAGTGATTAACAATTTTCAGCATTTTCAGACATTTTATTGGCCAAACAACTGATTACTTGACAGATGAACTGCTAATAAAAATAATTATTTGCGGCCCTACTTTGAGAACATTTAGGAAATTGGCTTCTAACTGTGACTGTGTATCATTTCATTGTTTGCCCACTAGAGACCATCCCTGCATTGCCTGGTGTGGGATTAGCAAGACGATCCCAGTTCTCTTGTTTTTCCCTGAAGCCGTTGTGTCAAAAGATGGCAATATCTGCTCTACTGGAGGTACACTACAATTTGCTAAAGCTACAAAATAAATTTATGATAATAGAATTAAAATTTGAAGTTTGTGATAAGTTGGAAACTAACATGTTTTATTGTCTCACGTGTTTCATTTGCTCAGAGCGATATCATATGGCCTTCAAGATTGTGCGCACAGAGAGCCGCCTGGTACGAGGACTACTCACCAATCATGGATTCCATGAGGTAATGTTCTCTGCTAAATCAGGCAAATTTAAAATATTAGCCTAAATCTTGTAAAAACGCATTGTTTTTTAGCTGCACGAGCTATTAATGTACCTCTCTGCTGTGTAGGATAAGGGATAGTAGGTCTGTTTTTATTTCCTCTGACTGATAATGCCGATGTCAAAGCCCGGGAATGCACCCTTGGAAAAAAAAAAAAACGAATGACCTCAAGAGCATTAATCCTTGTTTCACGAGGGCACACAATCCCCATTATTGCTCTTTCCAAGCAGTTACAATTAATTCCCTTTTTATTTCATTTCAATGCTTCTTGACTCCCGCTAACCCATCATCAAAGGCAGACGAGTGTCTACCACAGCCGCGACAGAGCCAAACTTTAATAAGGCTTTATTACAAACATCTGGCTCTCCCCTAGACACCGAGCAGCCATGTGAACTCTGCCTCCTAATGAACTGTTGGAATAAAAGAAAACAAAACAGATAAAATAATATGTGGGTGATGAAAATCTATGTTGGCCTTCCTTTTGAGATAATTTCTAAAGAGCACGCAGTATTTCTCCAGGTTAGTGGCAGAGTGTACAATCTGCTTCTTAGATTGAATTTAACCGAGCTGTCATATGTGATGGACATCAGAATATAATACTGCTGTTGGTGACTGGAAACTCTACAGAGTGTGTTCACTATGAACGGCAATTGCTATACTTAAGCTTTGTTTAATGATCCCTTTGCGAAGGTCATTTGCTCTGTGTACTGAATCTACGAACCCCAATCCAAAACAGAATGTAATGACTTGCAAATAATTTTTGACTTGTATTCAAATATAGAGTCAAGATATCAAATATTCAATGAACTTTATAATTTTTGTAAATATACACTCATTCTGAATTTGATGCTTGCATCATGTTTCAAAAAAGTTGGATTAGGGGGAAACAAAAGACTGGGAAAGTCGTGGAATGCTAAAAACACCTGCTTGAAAGATCCCACAGGGAAACAGGTTATTTGGTTACGGGCGATAGTATCATTATTGTGTATGAATGGGGGATTGAAATTTGAAATTTGTTCACAATCAATGAAAAACCGCCTGGGTAAATAGTCCAACAGTGTAAGAAAAACATTTCTCAGCACACCACTGCAAGGAATTTAGGGATTTCACCATCTACAATCCATAATGTCATTAAAAGATTTAGAGCATCTGGAGAAATCTCTGCACGTAAGAGGCAGCTATGGTCAACTAGTGATGGTATGGGGGTGTATTGGTACCTGTGGCATCATGGGTAATTTACAGATCTGTGAAGGCCCCATTGATGCTGAAGGGTACATGCAGGTTTTGGAGCAACATATGCTGTCATGCAGACGATGTCTTTTTCAGATGCAAGATAACAAGACAATGCAAAGACACATCCTGCAAGCGTCATAACAGTGTGGCTTTGTAGTAAAAGAGTTCAGGTACTAGACTGGCCTGCTTGAAGTCCAGACCTGTCTCCCCTTGAAAGTGTGTAGTGCGTTATGAAGCACAAAACAGAACAATGAAGACCCCGGACGACTGAGCAACTGAAGTTGTATATTAAGCCAGAATGTGAAAGAATTTTGCTTTCTAAACTTCCCAAATGCTTTTTAAGTGTTGTTAAAAGAAAAGGTGATGTATCACAGTGGTAAAAAATGTCCCCGTCCCAACGTTTTTGAAACGTGTTGCAGGCATCAAATTCAGAATAAGTGTATATTCACAAACAACAATAAAGTTGATTGGTTTTAAAATTAAATAGCTTGTCTTATATTGTATTCAATTGAATATAGATCAAAAAGTATTTGCAAATCATTGCATTATGTTTTTATTTATGTTTTATACAGCGTCCCAACTCTTTTGGAATTGGGGTTTGTAAATAATTCGATCCAGCCTTTCAAAGAAGTCGATCGTTCTGTCTGTTTTTCAGGTTCACCCAAATAGTAATGACTTTAACCTCATGTGGACTGGATCTCACCTCAAGCCTTACATACTACGCAGCCTTCAAGACTTCCAGAAGGTCAACCACTTTCCCAGGTATATGTGACTGCTCAAATCCATAAGTGTATGGCCACTGTTTTTCGTGTTATAAATATCACCACTGAGCCAGTCTAAGCCCGTCAGTTCAGGCAATGTGTTTGTTGGCTTCCACTGCAAAGCATTTAGTTTGGAGCGGTGCCTCTCTGAAGAAACATGAAATGAATCATGCTGTCAGGCAGAGGGCGATCTATTGCTGTTATGTATGTATTTATTTTGGTTCTGTCAGCATTGATGCTGTAGAGTGGAGTGCTGGAGTATTTTAAAACTGGAGGCTCTGCTATTTTCCAGGTCATATGAATTGACGCGTAAAGATCGCCTGTATAAAAACATCCAGCGAATGCAGCAGACTCACGGCTTCAAAAACTTCCATATCGTTCCTCAGACCTTCGTGCTTCCCTCTGAGTACCAGGAATTCTGCAGTAAGACACCTGATCCTGTTGTCAAAGTCGACCTCTCTTTATATGTTTACAGTCATTCTAAACATATACTGTACATAATATTTTTTTCTTCCTGTCTGAATCTCTTCTCATCTGTCCTGCCTCATTCTCAGATTGTTTTGCCAAGGATAAGGGCCCATGGATTATTAAACCAGTAGCATCTTCAAGAGGGCGAGGCATCTATTTGGTCAGCAATGTGAGTGATTTTTCCCAGTGGAGTTATCACTCTCTAATACTGTGCAGTGTTTCCCATTTTTGGCTTGTCAGTCCACACAGGTTATGTCTTCAGTTTTTGTTTTAAGAGACCTGAAGAAATGAAAGTAGGGCAACTAATTGTTTTCATTATTAATTAGTCTTCCCATTATTGTCTCAAATAAACTGTTGTCTGGTCTGTAACACATTAGAAAATAGTATAAAATAAAGATCATGTGTTTGACCAACAATCTAAAAACTAAAATATATTCTGTTAACTATATTGTAAAATAGAGAAAAGGAAAATCCTCAAGTTTGAGGGTCTGGATCCAGAGAATATTTGGCATTTTTCCTTGAAAACTGACATAAAGATTTATAATAAATAATAAGATTTTACAGCTGAAAGTTCTGCAAAAAACAACAAAGTAAACGGACTTTCTGATAAGGGTTATTCTGTTTACATTTTCTTTATTTTATTCTCTAATATTTTTTGCCCTTTTTCTTGTGCAGTGTTGCTATTTCAAAGGTTAAGAATGAAAATTAAAACACACAAATAATACATGCACAATGTTGTGCAACAGAAATGTTTTTCCCTTCTCTGTCTTATCTCTTAATTCAGGGGGTCGAGTTGGGAACCACTGCTCTGTTACCCCTTTCAGAATAAGGTTTCAAATTGTAAGCACTTTCCTTAATTGATCATTCATAACACTAACGGTCAATTAGTTAATTAATCATAATAAATTGAAAAATATAATATTTTTTACTTATACTAAACAATACCAAATGCATTTTTCCTCAATCAAAGCTCTTTTTCCACAGCAACATATAGCATACTCTCTGACAGCCTCGCACAGCCTGTGAAACATAAAGATGGCTACTTATTGAACTCATGTAAAAAAAACATCAGATAACATGTGAATGTGCTCATAAAAATAACCTCTGCTATATTTCAGAACTATATCTGATAGTAGATCAGTTAGTTAAGTGATCAATCAAATTCTTAATGATCAGTTAATTGATCGCTGATTAATTGTTACCATCCCTGTGTCAGACTGATGCAATGACCCAAAACAATCCTGTGTTTGAGGTTGGTGTGAATGGATTGACGTGCGGTTGTATAGATGAAGAGATTGGTTCACTTAAAAGTCATGTTTTTTTATTTGATTTTTGGTTTTTGCTGTGTTTATAGCTGGTAAAATCCCACTATTCTGACACTATTTTGTATGTGATACAGTATCTGTGTTAGTAAAGCTGTGTGTGTTTAAGGAATAGTTTGACATTTTGGGAAATAAACTTATTTGCTTTCATGCTGCGAGTGAGGTGAAGAGATTGATACCACTCGCACATCTGCAGAATAACTTTGAAGCTAGAGCCAGCAGATGTTAGCTTAGGTTACCGCAGACAGAGGGAAACAGCTAATCACCTTTTTTGTTTGTGTGTGAAAAGTTCCCTCTGATTCATGTGTTAGCACGGATTCACATTAATGTCAGACCTAGTGGGAGTTAACCTTAAGCATACTGACTTAAAAAATATTCTGTGAACTGAAACAGCCAGTTGGCCAGATCTTATTTTTGTGTGTGTGGAGGGGGTGTACAGATACAGCTGTCTTTGAAATAAGTATCAACCAGCGTTTCAGACATTAAGTGTGGAGTAAATCACACTCTTCCTAGACTTTTGGAGCAGCTCAACAAGGTTCTCACTCTTGGAAAACACATGCACGATTCTTCTTCTTCTCAGGCATTTTTATGAAACAGTGGAAAGAATGTCAGAGCGATATTTGGAGAGAAGAAAGAAATACGTTCATTTTTTTTTTGTTCAGGTTTTCTCTGAACTGTAGCCAGGGCTGAGGTTACCCCGTACCCTCCTCCCCTCCCCCATCCCATCTCTTCTCAACTTCGCCACCTGCAACACATTTCAGCCTCATAAATGACCCATCTCCCACCACCAGATTGTGTTTTTATAAGCTGTTATTTAACGTTGACCTGATACAGTATGGCCAGTGTCATTACAATCTCCAACTTTTCTTCATCTGATGACTGTTTGATGTTAATGGTTAACAGCAGTGTCACATCATCTACTTGGAATTCAGTATTTAATGCTGTTATATATGAATGAAAGTATGGTAGAGTGCCATGAAACACTAGAAACTGTATGTTTGCCATGGAAATGCTATTCAAATTCATATTGAGAGATGCTGATCAAGTTTGTTAGGTTGCATTTGTCTTGTTGACAATACAATTGACCCTTCCTTCCTGCCCCCTCTTGCTCCAGTAGAGTGCTGCAGGAATGGCGTGTTTTGGATTTGGGATTTTTTTTCCCCCATTTTGGATTAGTGTAGAAAATAAGCTCTATGGTGAACAAAAGTTTGATATCAAAACATTTTTTTCAGCAAGATAATCTTAAATGAACACCACTTTTTTATTGATTTTTGAAGCGTAAATGCAATTGCCCGAAGTAAAAAGCTAACGTAAGAGGTTCAATACATAAAAGGTTCAAAATTCATAAGTAGGGTACTTACTGACATATTTAATGTTGTAGAACAAAACCTAAAAATCATAATTCCTTGTGTTAAGCACAGACCTTATTTCAAGCATTTAACCAAAAACCCATTACAAAAACCCACTGACTTCAAGACAAGGGAAACGGAAGTGTTAATATGCTAACTCATTTCTGGGTATTAGAACCCATTTCTGCAGCACTCTATAAGAGCTGAGCAAGCTTGGTACTTCCTGTAAAAGTGACATATATTCACATCTTAAATGTCAGTGAAATGCTAGCTAACTAGCAAACTAACAATTGATGTAAATTACCTTGCTAGTTAGCAAGTGTTTTGCTAACATTATTGAATTTAAGATGTAATTTGCAGCTATTACAGATCCCCCAGCAACATCTTTTAACCATCTCCAAAATGAGGTTTTCTTTTTAACACAGAGGAGCGCAGCACATAGCAGATCTAAGGGCAAGAAAGTTGACAGAAGTTCCAAGCTCGCTAAACTGTTATTGGAGCGCAGAACGAAAAGGGGCAGGGCTTAGGAAGGGTCAGTTGAACTTCATCACTGTAGTAAATAATTTACAATATTAGTTGTTAGGTTAACAATTGATCAATCAATAACCTTTTCTCTTGTCTTTGCTCTAGTTTGAACATGTAGAAGTTTGCAGATTGTAGCTTTAAATCTGTTAAAATGATAAGTACTGCCTTACATCTTCCTGATTGTGTTAATTATGCTGTCCTGTCTTTGTTTCTGTGTGTCATCTGCAGCCAAATCAGATTTCAATGGATGAAAACATCTTAGTGTCTCGCTACATTAATAACCCACTATTGATTGATGGTGAGTTCAGCTACAAGGATCTTTGATATTGTGTTGATTTTTGGAGGTCCCTGTGAACAAAAGCAGTTTTTCATAACCACAATATATAACATCTAAATCAAATTATCAAAAGTAAAATCTCCTGCCTCTTTTGAGGTACGACTCAATGTTTCTCAGAAAATACAAACATAGGCTCTTCTGTTTTGCATGTTGTAAATTGTTTCATCTGATTTCAGGTGGTAGACATTAAGAATAACTATATAGAAGTAGTCAACCTTCTCACTGATGGTCTTGATTGATTATTTTGGTCATATAGAGGCATCAGTATGAAATTGAGACTATTTCGTAACCGTTAAAAACTCCTTGTGGTACATTTAATAGCTACAAATGGGGCTTAAGATAAATAGATTATTTATTGTCCTC
Source organism: Lutjanus campechanus (assembly GCA_027495735.1). Lineage (NCBI taxonomy): Eukaryota > Metazoa > Chordata > Actinopteri > Lutjaniformes > Lutjanidae > Lutjanus > Lutjanus campechanus. Next base: position 9,034 of record JAJHUR010088203.1, on the reverse strand, counting down.
ATCCAAGGAAATTTGTTGCCCCAGTCTGTACAGCTCCTCAGATCACCACATTGATACATATATACATAACACAGCACAACCTAATTACACAGTAGACATCAGCCATAGACAGTACTGGACAGACTAAATGTTAACTGGACAATACTTGACAAATCAACATGATAGTAAGACACAGACAGCACAATGGTGGACACAGAGGCAGAAGGCATACTCACAGCAAAGTGTCTTTTTTGTGTGTGTGTGTGTTTTTTTGCATTCTGAGCAATTTGTGTGAATCATCCCAAATTTTTTGTTTTTGTTCACAGAGTTCAAGTTTGATATGCGGTTGTACGTGTTGGTAACATCATACGATCCACTCCTCATCTATGTGTATGAGGAAGGCCTGGCGAGGTGAGCAGTGTGGCTTTTAAAAAAAAAAAAGTCTATTAAGTCTGTTGCCTGTGTGCCTTGATAAACAAAGTGATTAAATTTAACCTAACTATTGAACATCAGGCTGAACGATCAGTTAATGCAAAAGTGGCAAAGTGAGCTCAGAAGTATGACATCAAGTGATATTTATGTAGAATTTAAACATTGATTGATGGATTTCATTTTATTTCTGTGTCATGCAGACAAAGTGCCCAACCCCATGGGTTTATAAAATGCCAAATACATTTGCAGTGTTTAAACATTTTCCTTACCTTCCTTAATACAAAATAACATTTAACGGCTCAGACTTACATTCTTTTTTTTTAAATTCCTTTTTTTTTATACTTTATTGCAGGTTTTACTCTTACAAGTTATCAAAGTCATCACTTATTTCATTCATCCTGCAACATTTATACAGATTTTACATTTTACAGACAAAATTACAGAAATAAAAAATGAATAAATAACAATGAATTAGACAGATCGAAAGTAAAATGGGTTTAAAAAAAGAAAAGAAATTAAAAAAGGAAAGGGGGTGGGGGGGTCTGTACTCTTTTAGGTATAATTTATTTATTTCAGACTTATATTCTGTATTCTAATATCCTGCCTCCTTTCCAAAGCTTGAAAAATAAAATCTGCTATGAAAGAGGTTCCCTTTCAAAAGCACAACTCAAGTTTCTCATACTTATCCAGCCAAAAGAAGTGAACATAAATAGAGGACATTTTAGTAAAAAGTACATCCCTTAAGTCCTCATAGGCAGGACAGGAAAGCAAAAAATGAACCTCACCCTCAATTTCACAGAGCTCACACAACAAGCAGAGTATGTCCTCCTCTGGAGTGGCATTAAACCTGCTGGTCAATTATGATGTTCTTGAACGTAACTCTTTTCTTGTCCTCTTGTCTTTTGTTTAAGTTATACTTCACTCAAGGTTTCACATCTTAGCAAATTCTTTATGGAACAGTAAGTTTGTTATTTTGGTTTATACCATACATCAAGTGGTCATTTTTCTCTAAACAAGAGCTTAAACTGGAAAAGTATCTGTTGTATGAAGACCAAAAGTACAGACAGGCTATGTGTAGTTTTAGAGTCACACAAAGTTCACAGAGTTCACACAAAGAATTCTTAAGGTCATTGGAAGATGGATAGAGTCATTGGATAGAATCCAGAGGATTTGTAACCCCTAACATATTTTGTTTGAACCCAAGACTGTAAGTATAATTAATTAAATAGAAAGCTATTTGTCAAAGTATCATCTATGTTTAAATTAATTTTTTTAAAATTAATTTTAGTATCACAATCAGATAAGCCAAAAGTTATTTGTAAACTGCTGGTGCCTTTTTGAAGAAGAAGAAATACCATTATCGATTATGTGATAATATTGCAGAAGTTACTATTGGTGCTTTCATAAAACATTAACACTGAGATTTTTGATAAATAATCAGCAGTAATGTGGATATAATGACTCAATGGATAAAGGTAAATAAGAGAACAGCTAGAACAGTCTAGTGACTTCAGAAAATTATATCACTTTACTATCATGCAACCTTTAAAACCAGGAACAGACAACACTTATGCCATATCATGATACAGAAATGTCAAAAACTGAGACTAGTGTAGTCTCATATCACAATATTGATGAATGTCCAAGCCCTAATAGAGGACTAAAGAAACCAGAAAATATTCACATTTAAGAAGCTGAAAGCAGAGAATTAGGACATTTTTTCTTAAATAGTGGCTCAAAGCAATTAATCCATTATCACAATAGTTGGTGATTAATTTAATAGTTAACAGCTAATTGATTTATTGACTAATTGCTTAGTTATTTTATGCCCTGCTTGTGCTCTATACCATGTAACAATGGGCTTGAATGAATACGTGAAAAATAACTTTTAATACAATAAATAAGAAACACATTCACCAATAGACTCGATATGCATTTTATACATGTACTGTTTGCACAGTTAAGGAAATATACCCTTAATTATTATCAGTGTCTGCCTTTAAGGTGCCTTGTAACAGTTTTTCAGGGGTCTGGTTTCAACACTGCCAGACTTGTACACTTGAGGCACCTCCACTGGTGCTCACTCAGTGCCCAGAAGAGGGCAGCCTTATCTTTTCAGACCAACTGCTGTGTAGTGGTGACTTTGAAACAAAGCGCTCTATTGTTCCAAGCAGTTGCAGGATGTGCTCATCAAATGCTGCTGATTGTGTCTTTGAGTAATTACTCTATATTTATTGGATGCTGGTATTTAGAGTGAGAATAATTTATTAATCTCTGGAGAGGCTAATGTTAGGCACAGGTAGGTCAGGAGAGGGTAGATGATTTATGGAATGACTGGATCTTTGGTTTGCTCTGACAGAAGTACGTGCTGGAAACAGAGTGCCACCGCCCTCTTGTTTGCTGGCTTGATTATCAATGTGAGCAATAAATCATGGCCAAATTCTGAATCCCACTTTTATCTCTTGACATTCCTTCAGGTTGTGTTGGTATTCAGGTACAGAGAGCGTGCCAAGGAATTCTCATTATTGCACATGTGGCATCCACTCCTCTCAAACGCTGCCAGAAGCTAATCTCTCTCCCAAGTGCCCCTAACATGCAGTCAAGTGTCAGCTGCATGAATGTGGTCATTAGGGCAGATAGATATGAATTGAAATAAGTTACATCTTTATTTCTTGTACAAATAAACGCTGTCTGTCCACAGATTTGCTACAGTCAAGTATGACCGGACTTCAAAGAACATTAAGAACACATTCATGCATCTCACCAACTACAGCGTGAACAAAAAGAGCAGCGATTATGTCAGGTAAACATACGTTGAATGTGGAACTGTTATGGGAAGCTGGATTGACTCATCCATTTATTGTAACATGAGCGTTTGAAGTGCGTTTCTTCTTTTTCAGCTGCGATGACCCTGAAGTTGAGGATTATGGGAACAAGTGGAGTATGAGTGCAGTGTTGAGGTATTTGAAGCAGGAGGGGAAGGACACCACATGTGAGTCAAACCTTCATTTTCTTCCCTTTCTCATCCTTTTCATCTTATCCTTTTTGTTTTCACATCAAGGTGATGGAGTAGAATTGATTCATTTTGCCGTTGCATTTTTCTCTTTCAGACTGTAACAAAAAAATGATCTCTTTAGAATTCTTGAGTGCTACAAAAAATCATGTCTTAATTTGTGTGTATTGCAGTGCTGATGCGACAGGTGGAGGACCTCATCATCAAAGCTTTACTGAGTGCTGAACTACAGATCGCCACCGCCTGCAAGATGTTTGTTCCTCACAAGACAAACTGCTTCGGTAATCATTTCATATTCTTCTTAAAATGTGTCTGACTGTACAGGAAGTAAACCTAAATCTGGTCCACTGAAGCAGAACATCTTTGCACCTGTACTGATCTAAATATCAGTGCACTCTTAAAAATAAAGTTGCTAATTAGAACTATAAATGGTTCTTCAGCTTGTCCACATAGGCTAACCCTTTCTCGTTCCTGGTAAAACCTTTTATAAAGGTTCCATTTGGAACCTGTTCAGAGAGTTCTACCTAGAATCCAACATAAAGGGTTATACCTAGAACCATCTGTGAAAGGTTTCTACCGGAACCCCCTGTGAGAGGTTCTAACAGAGAACCCTTCTATGGTGTAATGGTTTCACCCAGAACTCTCTCTGTAGATTCTATCAAGAACCTTTTGACCTTCCAAGGGTGCTAACAAATTCCTACTTAGGGTGTTCTATGAAGAACCTTTTTATATACCATGGGTTTCATCTCCACCCAGAGACCCCTACTAAGAATGCTTTTTTTTTTTTAAATCAAGAACCCACTCAGAGTGTTCTACCAAGAGCCTCCTTATATTCCAAGGGTTTCATCTACAAAGCATCCAGGGGGTCTTAAAGAGAACCTTTTTATATTCCAAGGTTTAATGTAGTACCCACCCAGGGGGTTCTACAAAAAACACTTTTGTCTTTCAAGGGTTTTATATGGAATCCGCTCTGGAGGTTCTACCGAGAATTTTATATTCCTAGGAACACAGCCATGGGGTTCTAGCGAGAACCCTTTCACATTATGATACAGAGAACCCTTGACAAAAGATTTTTTCAAAGATTTCAACAAAGCGTGAAAGAACTCTTTCTTCAAAAAAGGGTTCTTCAAAAGAACCTTTAAAAAAAAGGTTCTGAGTAGAACCTTCAGAACCCTTCAGAAAGAACCCTTTTCGAGCCCTTATTTCTAAGAGTGTGGCGTCAGTAGTAAAGCAAATTGTCCAGGACAACAAAATGCTTCTGAATAAAATCTGGACAAAATCACTTTTTTTTGCTCGCAGTGCAGATAAATAGTCATACACACACTTGCTTCCACACCCCTCACATTTCCCTACAGTTTTGTATTCATTGTAAAGCAGTTCCTCTATATGATTTCTCCTCTGAGCCGCGCTGAGGTTGTAGACAGTCATTCCTCAGTGTGGAGCCTTCCTGCCTGTTGCTGCCCTCTGCCCAGCCGCCGGGTCGTGGAGGGCCTATTGACTGAAGCAGGAATTTGCTTCCTCCTCTCTGTTGCCATTCAGGTCTGCCTGATTTAGGCTGACTGTTTTCTTGGCTGCTCCTGCCTAGCAGCGGGCTCGTGTGAACTCCATTTTGGAGCCATTACCCATGTTAGTGTTGGCACTAATTGTCTGCGCTCTCTCTCTCTGTCTGGCAGTCTCTCTGAGATTTGGGGTTTTGAAAGAAGGCGCATCGGCCAAGCCTCCCTCAGCACCACTGTCTCTTTTTCACTCTCTTTTTCCTCTTCTCTCGCTGTTTCTGTTTGTTTATAATTCTCCCTGTCCTGCTCACACTCTCTTTCACCTCTTGGATGTTAGAAAAATAAAAGGCTTTGCAGTTGTGACAGGCTTCTGTAGACATAACAGCCCCCCTGATCGGTGGTTGTTTGGGCGCGTAGCGGCATGGACTCACACCATCAGACAGTCGCCTGCATGAAGATGGTATCTGCGCCCTGAGCATCACTGCTAAGTTGAAAAACCACATTAGCCCAGGGTGTGAACGGTGACCATGCAGGTATTTACAGGAAAATGTGGCTTACCAAGCCACAACCTGGCTCTCATACACACTTGACAGACATGTGTAAACAACCAGGTGACACATATCTTTGGTGTAAGAGTGAAAGGCAGGAATGGAAAGACAAGTTTGCTCTTATTCTCACTCATTGACTCATTCAGCCAAGCCTGGAATGTTTATTTCTACACATCCCCTTATCCCAGTGAAAATGCTTTATGGAACATTCAATGATACCATGTAAATTTACATATGGCATTGTACCATACTTGCATTTACATTCCTTAGCACGTATAAAGAGAACTTTGCTCCTGCATGAACAGAATCAAAATGTAGAACGGAAAGTGTGAGAATATGAAATGAAACACTGAACACTGAACTTCTTCTTCTTCTTCTTCTTCTTCTTCTTCTTCTTCTTCTCAAAAACTAAGAACACTTTTAAATTATTATTATTATTATTTCAACAATTCTTGAAGAACTATTTCTTTTAAATCAGAACCCTTCTATCATGTAATGGTTCCACCCAGAACCCTCTCTGGAGGTTCCATCAAGAACCTCTCTACCTTCCACCTTCTAAGGGTGTTAACAACTTTATTTATAACTCACTCAGGGTGTTCTAATGAGAACCTGTCTTTTTGTTTATTTCACTGTTTGCTCACTTTCGGTTCAGCACCTGCCCCTATTTGGTTTGGATGTGTGTTTATACTCTTATTTGTTTAGGCTTGAAAAAGTGACTTAATTACAGTAATTTGAGTTGGAATTTGTTACTTTCACCCCTGATGAATGATTTTTAGCTTCAAGGGTGTTTGAGGGAGTTTATATCCGTGCTGTTGAAATCTTATACATAAGCCTATACAGAACTGTATAGACATAGATACTACATCAGTGTCATTGTGTGGTACAAAAGCAATTAGGTTCTACACCTTTTGCCATGACACATAATACACTGTGGTCTGCTGTGAACATGCCTATTACTCTACTTCAGTCATATCAGTTTACAATTGAATTTAGTGTAATTTTGTTGTCTTCGGATGGCCCCAAGCGAGTTAATTACAGCATTCATAGTCTGTCTACAGGATTAAGTTTCCAAAGAGAGACAGTGACGGTTCCAGAGGACCACCCTCATCCTCCTCTCTCTGTTGATCTGTCTCGCACGGTGTGGTTGTGTTGCATACAAACTATGGACAGTATGAATACAGAGACATGTAGGAACCGGTGTAAAGCATGTGTGTTACAAACACACAGGTCTGTCGTAGCTCTAGGGAGTCCAGTCTCGTATCTTTTTCTTGTCTCTTAAATAAAACCCACCCAAACTACTGGGGAGTCATGTTCAGTCAGCCGTGTGTTCAGTCAGCTTCAGCTCCCTCTCTCCTTTTCCTTACTTCTCTCCCACTCCTCCTGCAACCTTCAGTATACTCTGCATTCATCTTAGGCCTCGGCAGCTGCCTGTAATAGTAAACAGGTAACGCATCAGAGTGCAGGGAAGAAAATACATGCGTGTTAGGGCAGTGAATGTGCTGATAAAAGCAGCCATTGTTTAGAGTTTTTATACGCTCTCTGGCTCGTCTGGAAGGGAGCCACGCAAGATCATAAAGCACATTATAATCTTAATTTACTGCAAATTGTTCCCTGCCTTTTTAATGTCTATTAATGGCTTTAATACAATGTTTATTGTTTTCAAATGGGATTTCTTCCCTTCCTCAAATTGCACATCCGTATCTAAATGGGCATACTGTAACAAAATCTTTTTATAGCTCCATAATGTCTCATGTGGGAAGAAATAAAAACAACAGATTTTTTGCGTTTTTGCATTGGTAAGAAGTGTGTGTGCGAGTGTGTGTGTCTGGGGAGAGAATGCCACCCATGCAGCTCCTTACCGCTGCCGTGTGATTAATGGACAGGCTTTTTTGCTGAGGGATGCTGATTACGAGATGTTTTGACTAAGATCTGATTAGCCAAGCCAAAGGCCTATTTTATTACACACAAAACATTCCACTTACTGGTCCTGTGTTCCACTGAACGTCCCTCATTAAGTGCTGAGTGTGGTTGGATCCCCCGTCTGTGAACCACTCTCCCTGTTTTACATTTGTCAGAGACTCCCACACTTCGCTGCAGCACAGCGTCAATATGCCTATGATGACAGTGTGGCTGCTGTGTGACTCCAAATCTTTTTGAGAGTGATTAATGGGTTGGGCTGTGCTATCATAATAAGGCCATAGAGTATTAACTGTGATTTTAATTTGTTGTCCTCGAAGTGTTTTCATGATTGTGGCTCCAGTTTGCTCCCTGCAACAGCAGTGAAACAGTTCAACAGCAATAATTCATCTCTGAATGATGCAAGAGTAATTCAATTGTCCTCGCCTATGGAGAAAACACACATAAAGGAAATACTTTATGTTGCTGCTGTTGTTGTTGTGGGCCAGCAGGCTGCATGGTCAGGGTGGGGAGATCATTGTTTTTGGGCGTTTGTCTCTTGTGGTGAAGTTTCCAGCAGCGCCCATCCAATAATAAAAAAAAATGCTCTTCATCATCCCTTTTCTCTGTCACATTTTTTTCTCTCCCTCCCTCTTTAATGGGTGTGATGTGGATGTTCGCTGCCTCTCCTCTCCTTGTCTGTGATGCTTGTTGTGGGCTCTCTGCGGGCACATTTAACAGCACCCCCCCCCTCCGGCAGCGGTCGAGCCATAGAACAAACGTGTCTAGCAGCGTGCGGCTCATGAGGCAGGAGCGGCGTCTGCTCCTAATTGGGGGAAAATGCGCGGCACATGGAGTCAGCTTGTCGGGGGCTGGTGAGGTGGTGTAACACCTCCCCATTTTCCCCTGTTGTTGTGGTGCCACTGGTGAGGCGCAGCAGGCTCAAGCCCATTTATTCCAGCACTCTGTTCCCCAGGACTGCACTCTTAGAAATAAGGGTGCTAAATAAGACCATAAAGGGTTCTTTGGCTTGTCCCTATAGGAATACCCTTTTTGGTTCCAGGTCCAGTGGGAACCTTTTCGGAGAGTTTAGCCTAGAACCATCTGTGAAAGGTTCTACCCTGAACCCGCTATGAGAGGTTCAAAGGGAAAATCCTACTATGGTGTAATGGTTCCACTCAGAACCCACTCAGGGGGTTCTATCCAGGATCTTTGCACATTCTAAAAGTTCTAACAAGATCCCACCTGGAGGGTTCATTCAGGAACCTCTTTTTATTCCAAGTAACAGCCCACCCGGGGTTCTATTGAGAGCATTTATATACTCCCAGGGTTTTACCTAGAATCCACCCAGGTATTTTTACTGAAACCCTTTTTGTATTTCAACGGTTTTATGTAGAAACCCCCCAGGAGGTTCTCCTGAGAACCATTTTGTATTCCAAGAGTTTTACCCAGAACCCACCAAGGGGGTTCTACTGAGAACCATTTTATATTCCAAGGATTTTGTCTAAAACCTGCCCAGGGGATTCTCCTGAGATCCCTTTTGTATTCCAAGGTTTTTTACCTAGCACCTACCCAAGGGGGTTCTACCAAGAACCCTTTTATATTATGATACAAATAGTCCTTTATGAAAGAGTTCCCCAAGGATTTTAGCAAGCCTTGAAGAAGCCTCT
>JAJHUR010088201.1:0-14632 GCA_027495735.1 Lutjanus campechanus | reverse complement strand
TTTGAACATATGTTTGTAATTTTGGTTTTAACAAACTATCATTTAACCATTTTGTCTCAAATCCAGCAAGTAACTTTCTTCTAATTACATTTATGCTGCATTTTAAATTATTACTATACATATATTGTAAGTCAGCATCTTCAAAGATATAATGAATCTCTTTAACCCATGGAGAATTGTGCAATTTACTACAAAGAAAACCCTTATTAACCCTGTTTTCTGACATATTAAGCAGACGATTCCACATTCTGATCATTTCACATTTATGCCTTATTGAACCAGGAATCCAACCCAGATCACCCAGAATTTTTGCAGGGCATTGGCAACCCCAGAAATCTAATTGGCCACCACAAGTGCCACCCCAAGTATGATTGGTTTTCTGTCCAGTGAGAGGCGGGACCTTCATTTTAATCAATTTTTTTGCATGTTGCCTACTATTAATTTTCTGCAATTAGCCTCCTTAATCAATTGATAAATGATTTAATAAATGATTTAAATAACAAATCATAAACATAAAAGTATTTTTCATGGTGGCGTGTGGAGGAGGAGTCTCACAAGATGTACAGTGGACGTTCAGTCTCTTTTTGAGGACTTAATATAGAATAAAGTATGGAAGCTTTACATTGTCGTGTGTGTGTGTGTGTGTGTGTGTGTGTGTGTGTGTGTGTGTGTGTGTGTGTGTGCGCGCACACTGCATGCTGCCCCTGCATAAGTCAGTGCCCTACTCTGGCTTCCTCTTTCCAAAAAGTTCAGAAACACCCTGTTTAAACTTTCAAAATCACAAAATCTGGTGATACATTTTACTTTTTTTTTTAGTGGCTGTAGTGGCAGTATTCAGTGGCTCAGGCTAGATCGAAAATGATGGTACAGTGTCATGATGACACTGGCTCTAATTTTGAGAGATCAGTGGAAATAATGCGCATGTAATGTTACAGTGAGGGAGATTTCAGAAAGAATATGACAGGGAAACATGCTCTTTTAAATTAATTAGCCAAACAAAACAACCCTTTCAATGCTGTGTGGCTGAAGTTCAGCCAAAGTGCAGAATGACTCAAATACATTCTCTTCTTATCACGATGAGCTGTGATGAACTCCTCCAGGCATCATCATGAGCAGGTAACGCCTGAACAACAAGACAGCACTTCTCTGTTTAGGTCTGTTGGCAGAGAGGAGGATGTTTACTTGTGCATTCAGAATCAGTTTGCAGTTTTGCATTTACTGACTCCCCCAGCATACCGAGTTCAGCCTCCCTGTCTGATGTCGGCATTTGCAGTATTTTCCTCCCATTATCTGTCTCCCCACCATCCCGCCGTTACCCACCTGTCATGCAATATACAAACTATCTTGTAAAATGGAGAAGTCGATAATGTGTGTGTGCAGCTGAATAGGCTGCCGCATGCGTGAGATTTTCCTATTTTCCTAAAATGTCTGACGCCTCTTATTTCGATGTTTTGTTTTGTTTTTGTTTTTTTTTGTTTTTTTGCTGTGCCTCCAGGAGGAGAGCTCCTACAGCAACGGCAAGGCCATCCATAAAATCACGGTGGTCCCAAGGGTGAACCTGACTGTCACCTGCAGCGTCAGCAACAAGCTGGGAGAAGACGTCAAGACCATCAACGTTTCCTCTGGTAAGATAATGCCTGTCAATAACGTGGTTGGTTGGCTTTTATATTCCCATATGTGGGAAATTAGAGAGGTGCAAGAAGGCTTCTGTGTGGTGGAGGACTAAAGTTGCAGCTTTGAACAGACAAATTGTGCCTTTTGTTGCTTTGAGTTAATGTATTAAGCTAATTAAGCGGCATTAGTCAAAAACAGAAAGAGACGAATTAGTCAAATTAATTTTAAGCTTAACTCTAGATGCAGCCTTTCTCTGTGCATGGCTTTTAATATTCCTCAAAATGTAGAAACGTGCAGTATGGTGACAGCTTTTCTGAGCCAGTAACCTCGTTGACCGTCCACACATCAGTGTCTCTGCAGCTCAGCTCTGTATGAAAACAAGCAGGCTGCTGCTGACTTGATGATTGTGTTACTGCCAGTGCGACTTCACAGTTGCCAGCAGCGCTCAGCTGCAGCCTGATGGCTGGAGCCTCATTTTAATAATGAATGCTCATTGTAACACTGCAATTCTGCAACAAAATAAGTTACATTTAACAGGGCAGCAGCTAAACAATGAACACCAACTTAAAGTCTCTCTTCAGTTAAGGGCAGTTCAAGTTGCTTGAATAAGAGCTATCTTGTTTTTTATGGTCAGCCTAGAAGATAAGATAAAACACAGTGGAATTACATCATTGTACCACCATAAAGTTACAGGGTGTAGCCAACTATATATACTGCAAGCAGGAGTAAACAAATGTAAGGTGTTATAAATAAACTGATAAGGAATGTATTGATTTGATGAAGTGTAAGATAGAAGTAAGTTAACACGAGAAGTGCCGGAATGTTTGAAATTTGCTTGTACATTTTTAAAAGTTTAATTATGTGTACACATAATTAAAGTTTAATTATGTGTACACATATGCCATCACATACAGTAAACCGTAATGACTGCATATATTCAAAGCAGTATTTTTCTGTAGGATAATAACCAGATTGCATTCAAATTTAAAACTAATCTAGAATTGCTCTGAAATAGAAACAGTCACTAAAATATATTTTATGAGATTAAACATTTCATTTTAACATTTGTAACAAATGTCTTTAACCAACAGAAGAAAGAAGGAAAAAAGCTGATTTAAGACATACAAGCATAGACCATAATGTAATATGTGTAATTATATCATATTATATTATATTTCCAGCACCAGATTTTGTTCTGGTTATGTTAATTAAGAGGATTTAGTTTAATTATTTGTATTTTAATGTATGGTGTAGTTGCTAAGCAACCAAGATGCATCTCCAACCTGCGCAAAAAGCTAAGAATATAACTGTGTATGGCCTAAATAGGTCAAAATCATCACATTTTCTTTGTCCTTTGTGTGGTTAATTTATTGCACATCTATGTTAATTTGAAAACAGTCAAGCTACGAGGAAGCATGGAATAAGCAAAACATACCGAGGAAAAGAAAATATTCAAATATAAGAATATAAAAGATATACCAAATATATATTCTGTATGGAGTGTGAATTATATTGACATCTAGAACATGGTGTTTATCCCAAGACTCATCCCTGATGGAACCCACGTTAGCAGTAAAAACAATAAATTGTGATCTTATATTTTCAGCTCACCTCACAGCGGTGTTGTGGGAAAAGAGGCACTACAGTGCTGACAAAGTAGCCAAAGTATTGATTTCTCTGCTCATCACCCTGCTACTGTTTTCTAAGCTTCACACTCGGAAAGAAAGAAAGTTACTCTCTGCAGATGTTTTAAGTCCTGTAACACTGGCTTCCCTATAACAACAATTACACTACACCATATTAAACCCTGCTGTAATTAGACTTGTTTCCAAGTGTGGTGGTGAAGTGTGATACCTGCTGTACTGTCGCCTAATTGGGTCCAACTTTGATTTTGCGCATATTGTCATTATAAATGGTCAAAGATCAAGGCAAAGTGGTCAGAAACCAATTTAGATGAAAAAAAAATAGCAGTCAGGATGAATTCAGTCACTCTGACTATAGAACCTGCACCCGCCTCGTCCACACTTTGTTCTCAGAAACAAAGTCGATATAAGCAGGTTTGGTGGTAAATGATGCGGCATCCTGGGTTTAGTGAAAAGGCGCCAATCAGTAAACACCACTTGATTGTGGAGAGACTTTCTTTGAGAGCGCTGTATAATTGTGCTCTTCCATTTCTACACGTCATTTAAACCCATTACCAACAGCGGTTATTTGCTGAATCAAACTGTTGCAGAATGTGCTTATGCGGAACGTGCATTGAAATGTGTGCAGTGCAGCCGCGCCAATTACACACAATCCCTCTCTACTCTGTGCCCACTATGGATGCTGGAATGAAAAACAAACAAAACAAAACAAAAAGGGTACTTAAGGAAAGGCCAGGACTGTCAAAGGCTAACACCGAATGCTACACAGCAGTATCCTTTCATTCCATACATGCTGTCCCATTGCTGTTCCTCCTCATTCTTTCTCTCTGTCTGTGATAATCCTCCTTTCTTTTGTCTCCCCCTCCTTCACTATCTCCTGGGTTTGGCTGGATTTCATGTTTGTTGGGGTGCTAAACCTGTCTCGCAGCTCTCTCCCTGCAGTCTGCCTGGCATATGCTCTGAAAGCATAGTAAATTGTTGCTTTTAGAAAGGATTGTTGCTTTCCTCTCTCGAAGCTACACTTTGCTTGTTGTGAGGCACAATCAGTGGAACTTTTGATTTCATTTTGCGAGGCAGCACCTGGCCAGGCTTCTCTCACTTTTGATCAGTGCTGAATTTGGTTTGGCTCTGGGGTTTTTTTTTTTTTAGGCAAACAGTATTTGTGTGTTTTGCTTGGCTTTTCTTTTTATGAGTTCTAATTTATTTATGTTTGATTTCAGTTTTTAAGGAGCAAAATGAGAAGAGAGGTAAGAGTTTGTTTTCCTTTACCCTTATTATTTATTTATTTATTTATTTTACTTTTTAAACTTTTTAAGGAGATTCTGTTGAAGATTTACTTCAAAAAATTAAACCAGTCTCAAAGTCAAATCTGAAATCCTGGCTAAATTTAGCTAAACTGTACCTTTGATTATGCACCCAATAAACAGGCATCACTCTCATAATCATTACTTCACCTGCAGACAATACTGTGTGTGAACACACACCCATATCTCAGCTTTTGCATCTTCGTTTGTCACTCAGGAGCTCTCAGAGGCAGATTAGATGATTATCAGGAGCGCCTGATGCTTATTACAGGGCTGTTCATAGATTTATGTAATGATGAAAACAGTTATCAAACTTAGCCATGTGTACCTATAACCTATTCACATGGATAATGGGCCATTCATTCAAAGTGTATTCTATTTAAAGTAAATTATATGGTTGTCAATTAATAGAAGCACAGAGGAGGATTGAGGTCATATGTGATTTATGTGAGTTTAATCTCAGAATCCTGAATTTAAAGTCAGAATTTTGAGTTTACTATCGATCTCAGCATGTTAGTGAATTTTGAGAATAACCCCACAACTCTGAATTTAAAGTTCTGAGTTCTGAGTTCTGAGTTGAAAGCCAAAATTCTGAGAATAAAGTCAGAATTCTGAGTATAAACTCAGAACTCACAATACATTTTTTCACATGTGGCCCTAATCCTTCTGTATAAAACATCTCTAGAAAAAGATGAAAATGCAGATATTCAGTGTAGCTGATGTTTGAAACTGTGTTAGATGAATATTCATGTTTCTGTCAGCTGAGCAATGATTTTTAGCTGCACGCTCTCTCCCATCACCTGCCATTTTCAATTTCTACCTGCAAAGCAAGTCACAGTAACCCTTAATTATACTGTAGTGACAAAGTGTCGCCCTGCAGAATACACAAATTATGCATGACAGTGACGGATTCAACACACGCCCTCTATCCTTTATAAAGTCACAGATAGAGTCGATTAACATGGTGAGAAAATGGAGAGTGATGTTGAGTCAGATTCCATAATATGAATGTGATGGAGAAGACATTCTGACATTAATGCATTCTCTCGCCTCCCCGACACACTGATATACCTCTCCTCTTCTATTAAGGAACACACTGGCAGCCACCGTCTCCTCCTCCAAAATATCCGACATTTCATCGGGCGCTGCTGATGTTTCCCAGAATATAAACAAAACTCAGCTCAGTGTGGTTTCATGTTGCTACAGTAACAAGAACAAGCCGCTGAACTATAAACACAAGACGAAGCAATAAAAAGTGTTGTGTGATAAAGTGTCAGCCCATGAAACTTTATTGCTTGAATGTAAATTAGTGCAACAGTGGCTTGTTTGAAAAGGTGGTGGCTGTCTATAAGTAGCCCAACCTAAAACTTATAGTGAGACCAGAATGATCTACCGACTTTTGTTATGAGTTTGATATATGTTTTCTCATCACAGCTAAGATAAGATAGAACTTTATTAACCCCAAAGGAAATTCAAGTGCCAGAATTTAGAGTAATAAATATAAAATGTATAAGGAGTGAATGCAAATGCCAGTGCCTAATACAATAACAATGAAGTAAGATAAGTTGATAGGTATAACACGTTATATATTGAACATGATACTGAAAAGTAATAATGCACACAATATTTAAAAAGTAATATTGCACATGATAGTAAAAAGTATCGTTGCACATGATATTATAAAGTAATAATGCACATGATATTTAAAAAGTAATATTGCACATGATATCATGTGTGAGTCGGTGTGTGTTAGTTGTACAGCTGAAGCAGAGCACTGCTGTCTGTTTTCAGGCTCTCCGGAGGACTCAGAGGACCAGGCCAAGCTCATAGTGGGTGTCGTGGCCGGGCTCCTCATAGCTGCTGCCGTGGTGGGACTCATCTACTGGCTCTACATGAAGAATTCAAGGTATAGAACATCCACACATTTGCATTTTACATTTAAATTTCAAGTCCCTCCTGAAGTCCTGGTGGCGCTGCTCTCGCTGGCTGACACTGCATTGCAAACAGAAGGAGAAGCCACAATTTGTCCTCTTGAGAGTGAATTTGGAATAATAATCAGAGGGAGGGTTGTCAGGGGTTGCAGCCACAGTCTCTGACAATAGATTGAACAAACACTCCTGTCTGCCCTGAAATGATCACACATGTCAAAGTGGTGATAAGCAGCTGAGGATGGAAGGGGTGGAGGTTTTTTCCGGGCACGTAGCTGAGGGAGATACAGCAGAGGTTCAGAGCAGAATGGAAGAACGTGCATATTGAAAAGATGAGCGCGCAGCCTGCTGTGGAGCGGCTGGCTGTGCCGTCTGGAGCAGGGTGAGAAGGTTACTCTGTGGCGGAAGGTGCATCACTCTCTTGTAATTCTGTATTCACCTCAGACAAGGAAGCTGGAAAACTGGTGAGAAGGAGGTGGGAACATCTGAGGAGAGCAAGAAGCTAGAGGAGAACAACCACACTGTCTAATGGAACTCAGGCTGTACTACATGGGATGAAAGAGGTAAGAACTGTCATGTTTAAATACACAGACACACACACACATATTGTTATAACTTAAAAACTATCTTGTTATAAAATGAAAACATGTTATATGATATGTATAATACTGATCCATTTTCCTTTCTTGGTGTGGTAGCAATACACTTCTCTACATGATACGTGTCAGTATAAGTTGTCACATAAAATGTAGGTTTGTGTAGGTTTGGCCATCATTCCTATAAATACCCCAAAATCAACTGCTGAGATCTGATAATGTGGTGACGTTGTTAAAAAAAAAAAGAAGAAAAAAGTCAGACATGGCAAGACAAATGATTGGTCACATGATCAGAGAGATGAAAAAAAAGGTTAGTTAAACTGTAAGTTGTAAACATCACCAGACTTTTTGGCTTGTCAAAGCAAGTATCTGTTTGTACTCTGGAGCTCTCTGCACAGTATGTGTCAACAGGTTGTGACCAATCAGACCTTTTTTTCATATTTGTTTTTAGAAGCCAGAAGAGGTGAAATTAATGATTCATGGAAACCACATTAAGTTGGTTTAATTTCAGCCTAAACTAAAAACTGAACTGAAATCCCACTCTGAAAACTAACTGAAAGTGAACTGATTAAAAAAAAAATAGATAAATGAGTATGAAAAAAAAACTGTTCTATAATAACCCTGATACAAATGAATTTGTGAGGTCATGTAACAAAATGACACTGTTAAAAGGAAGTCAGACGGGGCAAAACATACAATCAGTCAGATGATCAGACGGATAAAATAACAAATAAGTCAAACTTCTTCAGAAGAGAGGACAAAGGTGAATTATACGAGCCAAACTGTAAGTTGTAAACACCCATCACAGATTACAGACTGTCTTCGCTTCAGCTTTAACCTCAGACTTTCCTGTGTATTCAGTGGTTATTACTGACAGTTCAGGTGCGCTTCGCTTTCAGTTTTACCTCTAAACAAAGTGGGGGGGATTTTTTTTTTTTTTCTTGGCCTGGTTTAAGTTTTTATGGGTTTTTTGTTTATGTTTTTATATCATTCTGCAGCTTCTGTCAGTGTTTCTTACGTATTTAAAACCAAACATTCAACTTTTGGTAGAAATACACGTTTTAGCATCAAAGTGCTGTCTTCCCAAGCACTTTTAAAAACATTAAGACCTGATGTACATTTCTGCATGATGGAGTGGCCACGTATAAACCCCCTACATTAGAGTTTCTATTTGAAAAACCTGTACAGAAAAACCCTCAAAAAACCCTTTAATCATTCGCAAGAAAATGTCTAAAAATAATCAGTGGAAATACTTTATATGAGGATGCTTGTAACAAGAGTTAGTTAATAGATAATAAGGCCCTTATATGATGCTTATTAGCACAAAGTCAACTGTTAACAAGTGCCTAATAAAGGATTAATTAACCTTAGTAAGCACTATTCACACTTAAGATCCAGTACCCCCAAAATACAAGTTAACTGTTAACAAGTGCATAATAAAGGATTAATTAACTTTATAGCACTGTTCTCACTTTAGATCTGCCCCCCACCCCCACCCAAAGTCCATAGTTAACTGTTAACAAGTGCATAATAAATGATTAATTAACCTTTACTAAGTAAAGCTTAGTAAAGGTGACATAATAGGTAAGTTAGAGTTACCATAGTAACCATAGTTAGTCACAATTTAAAAGTTTATTATGCCATTATTAACACATTTGATGTTAATAAGCATTTTATAAGAGCCTTATTACCTATTAACTTACTCATATTACAGGCACCCCAACATAAAGTGTTACCTAATCAACTCTGTGTTGCTGAAAAAGGACTTTTCTTTCTTTCTTATGCCACTAATCATCTTCCAACCTCTCAGACGTGTCCCCCAGCTTAGGAGCCACTGGTTTAGATAATGACTTTGGTAAAGAGTTTAGTAAAGTCAAGTGCAGCCTGGTTCCAGATCTGAATTGTCATCCCTTCATTGACTCATCCAGTGATTCTAATCAGGCTGTTGTTGTGAGCATTGATAGCAGTTTCGGTGGGCTGGAAGAACAACTGAGCCAATCAGAGCTTTGTTTGTAGGAGGAAGAGTGGGCTCATCATCTTCCTCTGCCTGAGACAAAAAAAAATGCAGCAGAGAAAACTGCCACATACAAAGTGATGACTGACCAAAGTGCTGGTTTAAACCTGTCAGATCATCTGACTCCAGGGGTCACATGCATACAACCTTGTGTGGAGTCATGACCATAACTCTGTGGAGACAAAAAAGAAAGAAACGCACTGTGCATGCACATTCTTTTTGCGTACGCCTGCTTCTGTTTCATAAATCTTAATTATTGTCAAAGTGGATTCACATGTACAAGCCTAATATCCATAAATAGACCAAGATGTTCCCTTAACGACCATGTTTGCACAGTAACACCTCTGTTTCACCACACCAGTCAGTGGAATAACAGCACAGATTGTGAAGCGCTGGTGAGGTTCAACAACAGCATGTGAGCAGCTGTTTTTTTTACACACAGCTGTGTCTATTCATAGCACCCGTAAAATTACTTTATCTCACATACCTGTAAAGCATCATCTGCAATCATCAGTATTAAAGGATGGGTTCACAGTTTTTCAAGTCTGTATGAACCCTGTAACGCCAATGAATCATATATATTGATACATGAGTGTCTGAGACCTCTACAGCATCAATACTATACAGTATTGATGCTGTGATGTGATCAATACTTTTCTGAAAAACTTGTTGTATCAATCTGAGGCATGTCTTCTGCCCCCTGGTGGATTATCACTGCACTGCAGGCAGCAGCCTGCGTCTAAATCCAAAATCCAACATGGCTGCCGTCACTTAAAATCTTTGCTAATTTTGAAAAAGTTACTGTAAGAATAACAGTTATATCATAGTTAAATTTACTTTAGTTTCGTACCTCATTTTATCGTAAAATCATGTTGAAAATTTTGTGTCAGATATGATCCAGCCTGTACATATTTATCACATATATATCACAGTTTATTTGTGAATCCTTACTCCTATTACTCCACCACAATCACAAAAACGCTCTAAAACAGACTATTTTCAGACTGAAATGTCATCTTAAGACACATTTAGAGTTGTAATAATGTAATAATGAGCAAGTGAGCACTTGCTAATAATTGTCTTTTTAATTGATTTATTCTTAAACAAATTCCTTGGCTAAATAATTATAAGCTATATTGTTTATATTACGTTCAGCTAACAATAACCAAGCTGTTTTTGCCTTCCACAAGGTGCAATAAAAAAAAGTCCCTGTTTGAAAAAAGAACCAAACCATTTAAAATCTAACAAATTTTCCATAAGCGATGAATAATACTTGTTATCGTTTCTAAAATAAGGTCCAGTAAACACTTCAAATTCAAATGATTTGATGTTTCAGGCTTTACGGGGCCAAAAAGATAGTTGGGTGCTCATACGATCACACACTGGCCCAAACTAGTCCTCATTAAGTTCAAAAATGCATTCCAAAATTTATCTAAAGCTGATATGAGGTTCAGCATTCTTGGTTAATCAAATCAAATGGGTGTCTTACTTAGAGTCTACAGACAAAATTCCTTCTTCTCGTTTCCCTGGACAGTGTTTCCCAGCAGTGGAAGGATGGTAACAAAAAAAACCAAACAGGGAATGTTGTACTAAAAAGGTGTGTGTGTGTGTGTGTGTCTCTGTCTGTTATATGTTTTATCCATGGTATCGCTCTACAGATGCCACGGTCCATCTTTCAGTCAACCACTTTTTTACTTTTTTGAAACAGTAGATCCACAAAATAAAATTTTAATTATTGCAATATAAGCATAGGCCTATCATGACTTTTTCTGCATTTTTTTTTTGGGCGCAAAAAATACTTTCATCCTGGTATGTGCTAGGGATAATTATGGAACCGGATTTATTGTGTTCTTCCAAACGCAGTAATTATAGTGATGATTTTTAATTATAGTTATTGGCATTTTCCACAATAGCATGAGAGTTTGATCCACTCATGACTCTGTCCATTCAGGAGAATCCATAATTTGTTTTTAAAATAGCGAGTAGCATGTACTGGTGGGCAGAGGAGAAGGAGAGGCGTTTCATTTATTCAGTCTGCCCAGAAGCAGGGATAACATGTATCCACACTGTGGAGGGAAAAAAATGAAAAATGAATGACCACAAAGGGGGAACTTAAAAGCAGCACACATGCATGGTTTCAGTGGTTTTGTGTATATGCATCATTTAAATATTTGGCCCCTTTGGACTTTGTTATAAATCCCAGATCTCAGCAGTTATTTTGATGGCCAAAACTAAGGAAATAAGATCTAGGTTGTATCCTTTAGTGATTTGATGTGTGAATATTGTATGTTTTTTCTTGAAATCGTGCATTATTGAGATGACTTTGTTGCTGACTATATTTCTCTTTGTGTCTTTGTGGGAAGAAGCAGTTGAAAGCAGCCTTGCAACATTAAAAATACAGACTCCCAGTTGGCTGCTGACGCGCTCCATCAGGCTCCACATAAGCAGCAACAATCAGAGTCATTTTCCACCAAGTCCTGCCCACAGCCTGCTGTCCCACCTCACTGTTTGAAGTCTGCACTGAGGCTGCCTCGTGTTACTGTGTCATTTTGTTTTTCTGTGTTCCTGGTGAATGCTCCTGTTCTGTTTTTGTTTGAGCAATTCTGAGGCTGTGTGGTGGGGTTTTTTGTTTTGTTTTGTTTGTTTTTTTTGACGCTTATTTTCTCCTTTAGGATTTTTTTTTTTTTTTGTTTGTTTGTTCTTGAATTTCTTCAAAGAATGTAAATTCCTTGTACACTTTTTCAGGCCTGTATAAAAATCATAATTATGCGTGTGTCCTGGCTGAGCATGCCAATGTTTATTTTTATTTTTTTTTCTTATTTTTTGTGCGCTGTGTGTGGAGAAGCCTTTGGCTGTGCTCAGAGAAAAAGACACTTCACTGCTGTATAACCCTACTGAAACTGTTCTCAAAGCTTTCAGCAGATAACCTCAACATATGTTAACCTCCTAACTTATGTCATCTTTGGATTTAAACACTGGCAAACGGATGGTCTGAATATCTAGTCCATGGCTGCCCATGACAGTAATAGTCACAATGTTAAAAAAAAAAAAAAAAGGAACTGGATGTGCTGTGAATGATTTCTATACATGCAGTTTATTCTAATTGTGACCACAAAAAACAAACTTACTCTGTTTTTAATTGCATTTGTGTTGATGTAAATTGGGCTTAAGAAAATGGAGGATTCTGACACACTAAAAAGGATAGTTCAGATTATTTTAAGTGTGTGGTGTGAGGTTCTTTCCCCATGGTTAGTGTATTATCTACTATAGATGGCGGCCAACACACAGTCAGTTTGGAGAAGCAGAGAGGGGCACCAGCACTGAAGCTAAGCAGCAGTGACAAAACTTTTTAGCCACCTTTAAAAAAAATCTATATCAAACTATATTAAGTGTGTGCTATATTGAGAACATTTTAACCACTTTACCTTGCTGTCAGACAGCATTTTCTGATGGCAAACCACCGTTATCACAAACCAAACTCCATAGGCAAAATCATCGATTTTACCTCTCACAACACAGGAGCTGCTGAACGTCTGCTGCCTCAATCCGTTAGTTTGTTTGTGTTGTTGTGCGATTTCGTTGAATCCAAACTAACCCTTGAAGACACCAAAGTCACACAGTAACACAAACAAAACTAACAGATTGATGCAGCAGTAGACCAACAATTCCTGTGATCTGCAATGTAAAATTACTGATTTTGCCTATGGATTTTGGTTGCTTTGCAGAGAGCGATATTTGGGTCATGTAATGGTGGTTTCCTGTCAGAAAAGTCTGTCTGACAGCAAGCTGAAGTGGTGGAAATATACTAACATACTGTACACTTAAACTGATACTGATATGTTTTGCTGCGGAATCTGTCCACATTACTTAGCTTCCAAGGTCCTGTGTGAAGCACCTTGAATTGCCTTGTTGCTGAAATGTGCTATACAAATAAACTTGCCTTGCCTTGCCTTTACCGGTACGCCTGCTGCTTCTCCAAACTGGGGGCGTGGCAACCACCATCCACTGTAGGTGATCCACTGACTATGGATCTATACACCCCCACTTCAAGTAATCTGAAATATCCCTTTAACCACTAGTGCGTTGTCTTTGTAAATTACTTTTCGTTTGTCTCAAGAGGGACTTTTAATGTCCCCTTATGTTGCAAATCATTTGATCTGAAAAGGCAAGAAGTCATTGGAAAAGTGCCAACAACTGACAAGAAGTGCAAAAGTGCGTTCTGACATAAGTTCATGAAAAATTGAGTTTGTTCACCTGTGATTTAGTTTAATACACTACTTTCGTGTCTTCACCTGTCTACTCCACATCTCCTGTACCTTCCTCTCGAGGTTGGTTGGTTTTGGAGTCGACTTAATATTTTCTGTTATAATTTTGGAAGAGCTTTACTGATGCCAGGTCTGAATTCTGTTTTTTTTTTGTGTTTTTGATGTATTTATATTCTGTGTGCAACCTACCTGGATGGCGATGCTGCAGCATGCAAGATAATTCTTATTTTAAGCCTGCGTGGAAGGCATCATTGAGTATTGAAAAGGAGAGTTACAGGCTATCTGCGCTCATTCTCTGCTGTATTATTATGATGATGATGACATTATTTTAGCTCGGTGGTGTGAAGGAGAAGCCAAACTGAAGACAGTGGTTGAGACCGGCAGATTAGATGAGGTGCTCTCTGGATTTACATCATTTTTCTCTGGTTCATCCCTCAATGCAACACTCCAGTGACCCACCAAAGAGACAGCGTTGATAGGACAGCTTGAGAGGGATCATGAACCTTGTTCACATTTAGAGTTCAGTTAATAGTTAACTTAGTACACAGTAGAAGAAGCATCAAACTTTCACCTTAACATAAGATATACCAGTGGATTATGACTATTAATCAGATTTATATGAATTCTGAGTCTCCATCTTGTAATTAAAAGGCGGGACATGTAGAACTGGTTTTGTAGAGTGCAATGATTTTCACCGCCTGGCATCATGATTCCACTAGTATTTCAACACTGCAAGTAGCAAATCCAGTATTTTAAGTTTTCCTTTTCAAGAGCTTCAGATGTAGATAGAGCTGGTTGATCATAGAATACTAAATATTAACTTGAAGGAACCATGCACCAGTCGACCTTGTGATTGTCTCTTGGATTCCAGTTTTTCAAACTGTAGCAAAGAGATGTCATTCCATTCTCTGACTTTTTATTTTCCTCGAACGAGTGTGTAGAAGGTTACTACCACCATCTCCAGACTTACAGTGGTGTAAACCACGCGGTGGGACGGTTGTGAAACTACATTAAGTGAAAGCAGTAGGTCAACATTTTGAAGCACCTGGTCCATGTTCTCTCATGCCTTTTGTTCCTTTTCAAATAATCAGGTCAGCAGTGAAACCAAAGAGGGTAAGATGAGAAGGCCATAGTAGTGTTGTAAATACAGACTTTTGTTTTTGTACTGTTGTTGACAATAAAGTGTACATTTTGAAAAAAAAAAGTGTTCCCAACCTTTTTTTCCTTGGAGCCCCCCCTACTTACATCCAATGAAAGCTGAGCCCCCC
>JAJHUR010088199.1:0-16422 GCA_027495735.1 Lutjanus campechanus | reverse complement strand
GCTTTATATTATATTAAGAAGATTCTTATAACATATAATTCATTTAACTTCCTTCTGCAATATCATGAGGTTGTTTGTAGAATATGCCAGGAATGTGTGCTTGTGTATACCTGGCGCTGTCTTTACATACTTTCATGCTTTTTATCTCTGAACTTTAATGACGTATTTACGTATTGTATTGTTTTGTAATGTATTCAAGCACTAGTTTGTTATAACCTGCCCAGGGACAACAGAATTTTAGCTCCTTTGCTAACTCTGGCACATTTATGTAGAAGTGTAAACTGCATTGTTGATTAATGTGCACTGTCCCTAGTAAGTGAGTAAATAAATAAATATGTATGTTTGTATTTAACTGGGCAATGCAGTGTGTTGCTGGAGGATGGTTCATTGTGTTGAGCCAGAATATACTCTTTTGGAGGACGAACCTGCATCCTTCCCCTTTATCACTAAATAACATTCCTCAGAGGTGAAGAGGTGAACATCAGCTATGACCGTAACCTCTTAAATCCATCAATAAGTAGTTCTATTAAGACCCAGAAAACTCCACTGTGGAGGGAACTGCCTCGTTCTCACACTCTTTCGTGGCCCTGCACCATTCAGCAATTAACCTTCAATTTGGTATGAAACCCGTCATGGGTCCCTCTTGTCCCAAAACATTACTAGATTTTTTTTTACACTCTGCCAAACAGAACAAAACTAAGCTCCAATGTATAAGTTAATCCGGCATGTTATTATTGGCCCCGTTGATGCACAGTAGATACACAGAAAACCACAGCGATAACCTTCACATAATTTTCGATAAACAGTCTGAGAGTTAGGTTGTAAGGGGGGGCTGCCAACAGTTTCTCGGTAGTTAAGTGGCTTCATCCATTCATTCCGACTTGTTAAACATGACTCACATTTTCCTTAAAAGTCCACCTTTCTCAACAGATCTAGACTCCCTAAATCTACAGCACACCTGTCAGGCTCTATCTCACGCTTTATACACACATTTACACAATTACATCTTGATAAAGGTGCCTCCGTAACTGCTATCTCAGAACTATGCGTTAATCTGATTTGGACAGGAAAACACCCTAATGCTTGTGTTTGGCTGCTCACCACTTTTGCTTCCCAGCAAACCAGCCTCACTTTCTTTAACTCTCTCTCTCTGCATCAACACTGCAGGCAACTCGGCACAGCTGTGAACAAGACGAAGCCTCTCGCGATGCTCCCGGCCCCTGTCCCGCCCGCATGATGTTTCTGAAAAATATTTTAATTGACACAGCAATTAAGCAAGACAAGTCAAAACAGCGCTCCACTGGAAGCTCTGTGCGAGGAGAGAGAGAGAGAGAGAGAGAGAGAGAGAGAGAGAGAGAGAGAGAGAGAGTAATCTGCTTCCCCAGGCAAGTTTATCTTGAGAATGTCGAGCGTTCATCAGAGAAGTATGGTCTGTATCTCTGCCAGAGAGAGTTCACTGCAAAGAAAATATTTGCGGATAATGGTGTGATTAACTGCAGTATATCACCACTGAGAACACTGGGAGATTAATTGGTGCCAGTGCTCTCACATAATTCACCTAATTCACTACAAATCCTCTATGTGTTTGATAACTGCCAAATTTTTTGCCAACCATGTTTTTAGATTTTTACACTTTTTGTCTACCTCCATGTAGGGTTGGGTACTCGACACCTTTAAGGGGTCAACCGAAACAACCCCATACCAAGTCATACTGAAACTTTTCTCGGGAGACTACTGTTTCTCATTCCCCTCTCCTGGTTTCCTCCTGGGTTCACAATTCCCCAGTATTTCTGCTGATTTATAACTAACTTTCATACCTTTTTTTTTTCACATAGAAAGTTTTAAAGGAAAGGGCCCCATCTTTCTAAGATCAGCCTGACGAATATACTCTTAGTGAAACATTCGTAAAATATAAATATTTTATTGTAATCAAATTTGAAATTAGACTACCAGATAAGGCTAAATGCTGTGGTGTCATTGAGTTTTAAGGCTAATAATTGTCATTAAAAGTCATCTGTAGGCATGTGGTTGCAAAAAATGTGGCATCTGATGAAAGTAACTGCCTAAAATGCACAATTCAGGAAAAGCTGGACTTCTTCGACACCAGAGTTGTCTTGACCGTAAGAGGACCCGCAGTAACTGTCCATTACTTCAGGTAAGAGAAATGGTTACGAGTAGGCTAAATTACTCATCTTTTGTGTGTTGTAACTTTGCACTGATTTTACTGAAGTGAAAATCACTTTGGGCAGGCGCTAGTAGGCAGGTTTGTGTGCTAGCCTCGGTTTCACAATCTTTTACAGATTACAGAACTTAACATTATCTTATTTAACATTAGCACTTAGCAACCCTTACGTACTTTCCCTATGTACAGCTAACACGGCTAAGTACCTTGGTTATGAGTCAGCGACAGTTTTAGCTTCTGTAGCAGCTAATGTCAGCTGCTTATGGATAGGTGGCTCCAATCTCACCTGCTGCAGCTGAGGTTCCCCGAAAGACTTTATTGATGCACTTTATTGTTCTCTGTTATCTGTCTCACTTAAAGGGTACTAGCATTGGTACTGTAATTTTTTAAAATGATATCCAGCCATACGTGCAAGCAGGTTTTCATTTGTTTCTGTACAAAAATGTAAACTTGCCAAAAAATGAACAGTAAAGATCATGCTTGGTTTTATTTTAATACAACCTCCAACTTTGACACCAAATGTAAGCAAACACAGACTTTCAGATGAGAATTCATTACTTACTATAATCAAAACTCCCACGATCTCAAACAAGTTTCAAGTTGAAGAAAAAAAAATAGTGCTGCACTGGATCAAAAAAGTATTGTTGCTGATATAAAAATGAAAAAAAGAGAAAGAGCAAAGACAGAAAAAAAAAATCAATGACTTTTCTACTTGATAAGTTCAAGGTATCAGTAGGCAGTCTTAAAGAAATCTGAGGCACAGGCTGTCAAGTTGATTTTCACACCACACTTATGCTGGTGGATGTCATGCAGTATAGCAAACCCATTCAAAAATCTCCAAATCATGGTTTGGATTATGGTCAGCAGTAAAGCCCATGCAATTTGCAGTTAAGGGAGTAAGACATGCATTATTGGGTTGGTCCTTTAAAGACTTGCGGTATATTATCCATTTCAACGTTTGTATAAACCGCACTTGGTTTGGCAGCAACATAATGTGGGTGAGTTGCTATCCACAGAAAGAAAAGATCTGGGACCACTCATTGTAGTATTATGATGCAGACAATGGGTTGAAAGACATTTCTACATGTGCACATTATTGTATATTCACTTTACTCTATATTCCCAAGAGATAATATAATAGATAGCTTTTATAGCAGCAGGTTTTGCGAGCAGTTTTCCTGACGTGAAGGAGATATAGGTCATAAATAAATATCCGCTCACTCCAAAACCCAGTGAGGTTAACAATGATGTATTGCCGGCGAGGGCTCGTTTTTTCAGATGATATTTATCACAATCAAGCTCAAGGCCTTTTTATTTCCTAACAACCATGTGAAGGATGAAGTCTGAACCAAGGCTGCAGCTTCAAGTTCCACTGAAACGGAGCATTTAACAGCAGTGTTTCACATCATAACATTCATCTCTTGCCATTCCTAATTTATCATTAAACCAATGTGTGTCACATTAGAGAAAATAAAGATCTAATGTAACAATGTCTGACATGGTCTTATATCTTATATCTCCCGTGGAAAAAGTATTTAATTAAATTGAATGCTTTGCAAAAGACTGGTCACAGTAGACTTTACGTGAGGCACACTAACAATTGACGAAAGAATGATAATATCCACAGGCGTATCAACACACATTTAATATCACTTGAAAGCATCCATCACAATAACCTCAAATTATAAAGGAGAATTAAAAAGAAGAGGAAACTCTTTGACAGGTAAACTATCAGGTGTGTCAGCGATTGTCCGGGGTCATGACAGCTCTTTTCACAGACTTCCCCTCTGGTTAACGCATGAAAGTGAATTTTCTTGACATCTCAAGAGGCAACCATTGCCAAGCAGCTGAGGCACGTTGCTAAGAGAGAGAACTGGGGACGTGTTAAAGAAGAGGAAGGATGAAGAGGCAGAGGTCGGCCCCAGCTGTGAACAGAGTCATCGCTGCATGTGTCTGCGAGGAGGTGAAGCTATTTTAGAACTTGACGCAACTTGGATCTCGGAGTCTATGAAAGGTTTCTCTTCCTGCTATGTTTTGACAAGGTGAAAACAGCAACCTGATATTACGCAACTCAAACGGCATATAATTTCAAAACCCCATAGTTTATGCTCCCATGTTGATTTAATTTCAGTGGGTGTCTTGTTCTGTTGCTTTAGCTCTAACCAGAGGACACTCCTGATTTTCCTTCAACCATGCAAATCATAATAAAAGGAGTCAGCATGTATTTACTTAAAGTGATAGCTCAGATTATTTGAAGTGGGGTTGTATGAGGTACTTATCAGTGTACTACCTACAGTAGATGTCAGTCAGAACACCAGTCTTGAGAAGCAGAGAGGAGAACCAGAATGGAAGCTAAGCAATGAACTGCTACAGACAGGGGTCAGCAACAAAACGTGTTTAAGTCAATTTAAAAAAAGCATCTGCAGTATTCGTCCCTGTCTTTAAACAAACAAAATATAGTTCTTGCTGGTGAGAGGTCATGGACCCTGATTATAGGACAATTACACAAAAGTAGCGTTGTTCTTGTGTCAAAACAGATGATTACGACAAGCAAGATTATGCACTGTCACATGCAACAAGTGTCTGAATTTAAACTAGAAGCACCTGCCACATCCCTGCAAAGGCACAAGCAAAACAGACACTCCCTTAAGAGCAATTTTTATTTCCAATGCAATACTTCACCAAAAAATAAAAAATAAAAAAATCCTTCATTGAGGCTCAAAAACATCTCAAAAGTCATGTTGGAAAGTTCCCTTGATTTCCTAATAATTTCCACACACTCCGGTGCAGCCAGCGATTCCTAAGGTGCCTTGGAGATTAACCCACAAACACAAACACATGACTGAGCTTTACCGTGGGCTCACACTCCAGACACACTCGCTGAAGAGTTAATTCCACAGTGCATTCCATCCCCACAACGCGTCATTAAAAGCGCCGCATCTCACCTAACCATCATTTATCTCTCCACTGCTAATTAGTTCCGATCAATTACCTTTACTTAATGCTGCTTCCACATTTAAGAAAACAGGAAGTGCTGCTTATTCATCGCTGCTCTTTTTGCCAGTCCTTTAAATACTCCCTCGGGTTGGTTCCACTAGTTTAGGCGTTTTTTTTCTACTGGGAGACCTCCATTAAAAAGCCATCGCTCACTGCTGTGTCCAACACGTGACAGAGGTGGGTGCTGGGACCCCCTGGAACCCCTCTCTGCTTGTGCATTATGACGGAAAAAGGGGAGGTTAACTGACTTAATTAGAGGCTTTAAAATAGCAAACATGGTCACGGTTGAGCTGCGTTACTGAGCTCCATCTGACAGAGTTATGAGCTGGGGAGGAGAAACACTGCAAAGGTGGGTGATGATATCAGTTATTACCCACATGAGATTTTTTTTTTCTTGCAGCAGAAATACAACCACAATGGTGACAAATGTGTGGACGACTGCCTGATTATTACACACCAGTGGAGCTCAACTCCAAATAAGTGACAGAATATGAACACGTCCAACAGTGTACTCTACATTAAGAATATATTCACCTCTTTGCCACCAGACAGCCTCCTCTGACTGGAAACCAAGTCAAATATCGCTCTCTCCAAACCAACCAAACTCCATAGATGAAATCAGTAATTTTACCTCACAGAACAAAGGACTTGTTAGCCTACCTCTGCCCCAATGTGTTGGTTCGTTTGTGTATTGTGTGACTTAAAGATAGTTTGGATTCACTGCAGTCACTCACTAACACAAAGAAACTAACAGATCAAGGCAGTGGTAGACCAACAACTCCCATGTCAGTCATTACCCACCTTGAGAAGTGACGGCAGCAGAAATACAACCACAATGGTGACAAATGCATGGACGGCTGCCTGATTATTACACACCGGTGGAGCCCAGCTCCTGCAAAGTGACAGAATATAGACGCGTCCAACAGTGTACAGTTACTGACAGACAGGACTTTCTGTGTGAGCAACTTTCTACCCTGGAAAGCTCATCCAACAAACTTCTTCGACACTTTCTGCAACTCCATCCCCCCACTGAGCACCCTCGATGTCTGTCTTTTATTTCCACGCTGGAAGGTAAAACATAAGCATGTCAGAACTGGGAAGGTGGGAGAGGACAAGCGGGGGTAAAACTTGATCCACACTGTAGCCCACGAGAGAGACTCTGGACCGATTCGGAGCTCAGAGGGAAAGAAGTAGGAGTGAAATCCTAGCCTGCACTCTCTTCCTCTCTCTGTCCCCTTTTCTCCCTCTGTCAGTGTGCTTCATCTTGGACTCTGGGCCCGTTTGTCTCTTCACAGAAAGGAAATGCAAAGTAGGCTGCTCCGAAAACTCTGGGAAACGCCACAGGACGTCCCCGGGGGGAAATTAAATACGGCCACTAAGATCCACACAGTAAAGTGGCAATAAAGTATTCATTAACCCTCCATTGAGGGGCTAAGCAGGAAAACAAGCAACTGAGTTAAGAAGTCAAACAGGGATTTAGCACACACAGTAACACCACCCCCTCTCATCTGAAGATTTACAAAACAATGAGAGGACTTGCGGAGCTTGAGAGCATGTACATCCCGCTCAGACAAGCCGGGAGATCAGAGAGTCAAAGACGGGGGGTGACTGATTGAATAAAGTGAGCAACATTAGGGCATTACCACATAGTTTCACAAACATTCCCCCTGATACCCATAATCCTCTGTACTTTCATATCGCAACACATCGCCCACTATGGGTTTGGCAGCAAGCCAGGCTGGAGTGGAGGATGTAAACAATGCCCTCCTTTCCACTCCTCTTGACTTTCATTTTCCCTCCATCGGCAGACCTCATTTTTCACCTCCATTCTAAACTGCTGTCCTGCCTTTGCAGCTCCGCAGCAGCGCTCCTCGGACCTGGACTGAGGAATCTATAGGCAGCACAGAGAAAGGCCTGCGGGATGCTGTGCGCCGCATTCATTAACAAAAAAGGCCTGATGCCAGTTTGACGCCCACCCCCGGGTCTCCCAGAATGTGAATGAACTTCTGTGAATAAGAGGCAAACCTACACAAACACCCC
Source organism: Lutjanus campechanus (assembly GCA_027495735.1). Taxonomy (NCBI): domain Eukaryota; kingdom Metazoa; phylum Chordata; class Actinopteri; order Lutjaniformes; family Lutjanidae; genus Lutjanus; species Lutjanus campechanus. The sequence continues at coordinate 9,203 of JAJHUR010088199.1, read as the reverse complement.
TGCGGCTATAGGACCTTCACAGGGGGAAGAGTGTGTGGGCGACGCCAAACAACAACAACAACAACAGCAGAGGGGAACTGCATGCCAGGGTTCCACTTTTTCACTCCAAGAGGAGGCACCGCCGCAGGAGGGGGCCTGAAAGGATGGGTCGTTGACAAAAACGGCCTGTCGGGGGGTCACTGCCGGCCCCGGCCCAGCCTCCAATGGATGTGAATGAAAGTCCATCCCCACACATTGCAATTAACACCTACTCCACCAACAAGGCAGGAGGCAGCAATAGGGGAAATCTCCAAATCAGCATTTCAAAACCACGCCACTACAAAGGCATCAAAGTGCATGCATTGTAATATGCCTGAGTGCTCTTATGGGCTAAACTCTTCAGTGTGTCTTCTAAACAGCTTCATTTCCCCTTACAAAAGTGGGAGAGTATATGACCTCATCACTGACCAGATAAAGAGGTGGGAAGCACGGACGAACATGCTGAAAGGATTGGATGAGAGGGTGAAATGCTGACTGCAATCTACTCTTAACATGCCTGAGTGAACTCTAAAACAATGATCAGCATAGCATCCAAATTCTGTGTTCTAGACTTCAGCTGAAAACTACATTTCCCCTGATTTTCTAACAAAAGCACATGAATATGGTTTGATATTGAGTGCATGTTGCTCTGAAATACTGACCTGTGACTCACTGAGTAGACATCGCTGCACTGTGTCTGTATTTTATCAAGTAGGTAAACATTTTATAAACCTTAATTGCACCATGCCTGGTTCCGATCAGTCTCAGCTTCAGCTTTTGATCTGATATGTAACCCAACTGAGTCAACGCACCAAACTGCACTGATTAACTACTGATTAACAACAACCAGACACATCATACAGGGAGAACAAGTTGCAGACAAAGAGTTTATTTATACATGGCCTCTATTATTGCATACTTTGCATTTTTAACTCTGTATGTTGAACACACTGAGCCATTTTAATACCTACTTAATCTATACATCCACACATTACCTCACCATCATTAGCACGACATAATGTTTACAAAACTTTTTTAATCAGTATTTATGCAACCGCTATCAAGATTAGCAGGAGACAAAGATTAAATACCAGTGAACTGTACACAAACTATTAGCTATTTTATCCAGTGAATACCTTTGGTTCACTATAAATGTTGTAACAGCGAAGCAGACAAAAAAATGCAAAATCTTTTTAAGTTCTCCAACTACTCCAACTACATGTCACATAGTATCTAATCTCTTTAAACAGATATCTGCATATGAACGCAGAGTCTATGGAAAAGGGACAAGATTTTGGTATTATAGACATTCTGCTTTCTGTTTGTAGACAGAGTAATATTGACCAATCAAGTGTGAAGGCTTTGTTTGCATGCAGGTTAATAGTCCGTGAAGAGAGCAAATGAGGTGGTCTTAGAACCCATCGGCTATCGTCCCACAAATTAAATTTATCTGCAGATACCTGTCCAGGCCTTGATACCCCAGAAGACCCGAATCATTGGCCATTTCCCCCAGAGGCTAAATAGCCGTCAAACAATAGCCAATGGGTTCCTAGATTGCATAGTACCAAATTTTATATGCTGTAAATTCTGTCTTAGTTTTGCACACCAAAGCATCTTGTTCCACCAAGCTGTTAGTAAGAGAAAATGTTAAGATGTTGGATACACTACTCCATTTGTGCAGTCCATTAGTCTGTGCAATATTTCTGCCTCAGCTATTAACAAACTGACTCTCCTGCACAACATTTAGCAAAGCCTAATAATGGTGTGTGATCTACAAATGACACACAATTATTTTCCGCCTCACTCTGAGGTTACAGTACTTGCACTGTCTCAGGCATGGTGTATTTACTGTAGCCCTCAAAGAAGAGAGGTCACATTAGTGGCTCCAAGCCTCGGCTCTGAGGCAGCGAGACGCATCTGAAACTCAATCCCCCACTGACAGAGGGTGAGAAATTATGTTGAGGTTGTAGATCAGAGGGGGGCAGTGGCCTTGACTCTCCAGTCAGGGTCGTGCCCTCCCACTTGACCTTTCTGGGAAACTCCCATTTACTTAACGTCTTCAGGGATCTACACATGCATGGAGACAGGCTTTAAACAAACCTTCCCTCACACTCCTTTTGTAGGGCACCATATAAAAGGGGCTTGTGCAGTAATGACCCAGCCATAAACTTTGTGGATACTGATCTTGCATTTACATTCATGTTTATTCATTTGGCAGATGCTTTTGTCCAAAGCGATGCACAAATGAAGTACCATCCAAGCTACAGTCGATCAAGATCATTCTTCAATCTAGAGCATTCAAAACAATAGACGGCTTTACAAAGATCAGCATTTGCATTAAAGGCAAACATACTTATCCAGAGGGATATACGATATGTGCAACAGTGTATTAAATTTTAGTCCAAGAATAACAAAATTACAGCCAACAAAGTGCAAGGATCCAATGTTTCCTGTATGCCTGTGGACACAGAATGTCTATGTGAGAAACAAGTCTGATGCAAGACAATTACAGAATAAAATCAGATCTAAGGGCACAGAAAGAGTCTTTCTGGAGCAACTAGTTTGAGCAAAAAAGTTGAGAGTGAATATGATTCACAGTTTGGAGGGTGATATGAGACTTCATGAGATGATGACTTCAAAGCCTACAATCACAGAAAGGGAGTGACTGCTGTTCAGACCAGAAAGCTGTAACCATTTGGGAGCCAGAAGGAAGGAACAAGAGTGAACAAGTGATGACTTGGCCTTTTGTAGCAAAGACCGAGCGTCTTGTACCTTAACGCAGAGGAAGGAGGGGGTGGTGCAATGTGCTGTGTAGGGCTGGAGCCACAGGCGTGGAAATACGGGGTTGCAGATCCCTTCAAAGGCTGGTCTGCCAGCACTGGGCTTTGAATATGATACAAGCAGCTACAGACAGCCAGTGGAGGGAAGGAGTTTATACGGAAGAATTTGCGGAGGTTGAAGACAAGGCAGTTTGCAGTGTTCTGGATGAGTTGCACAGGGCTGAAGGGAGTACTTTGACGGGGTGGCTGCAAGGGAACTGTTGCCACTCAGACGGAACATGACTAAAACTTGAATGTTATCCACATTTTCATGCACCACATATGAAACACAATTCCTTGTCTGCTGAGCTAAGATAACACAATTTGTGTCTGAGAAGCTGAATGACAATCGTCACCTTTTCACTCAAAGTTTTCCTCCCAGGAACTACTTTTCGAAGAGATAAAGGGTTCGTCCAGCCCATTTTTGTTTATATGTCCACCTTAGTCTAAAGACCTGCAAAGATGAGACAAATTAGTGCTGACTTATGAAAAAACACATCACTTTGTACACGACAATACAATGAGGATGGTCCATCTGTTGTATGGTTTGTCCTGTAACTCAATCGGTCAGAAATGTTCAGCACTGTAGGCTTCACCCTCAAAGTTCCTGTACACTTTGTAAATGACTACGCCCCTAGTAGGGACTATTTTGGGGGTAAGATAATGTCCCAGGCCCTGGTCACCACCATCAAAACATACTGAGTTTCTCCAAAGGTTCTTAGTCCCTGAGGATAGTTCCTGTGGTGCAGACATGGCTATTGGTGGTCAAATCACCCCGGTGTCCAGACAACAAAATAAACTTCATTGTAAGGTCTCCATTTAGAGTGGCTACTGAATTATTTTTTTCCCTCACATATTCTTACTCAGCCCCTACTGACTCCTTCCCTTCTTTTCTACTAATTCACGGTGTTTTTCTTAAGTAACACTTTTTACAAAAGCTATCACGCTCAGTAATATTCTAAAGTGTGAACCCTTTATGAAACTTGGGCGCTGGTTTGAGCTGGATCCATGAACATGTCTAATCCTTCTGGACCATTATTCTACCTGACACCTTAATCTGCCACAGGAGAAACACTAGCGCTAAGAATATACAGTGTTCAGCCCCAGCGGCGTTACCCAGACAAAGCCAGTCTGAGTCCCCAACCTGTTTATCCAGTCTCCACTAATGCCCTGTTTTCACAGGTGAGAAAAGACACAAAATCCCACAGGAAGTCTTAATTATGCCAACTAGAAAAAGGGACCAACCTTGAAGCTTGGCAGTTGTGCTACATACCAAGTCGCAGGCTCAGACGTACCTGGCCACTCACTTGGTTCGACCAACATGTCAAGCCTGAGAACGCTACTTCATTGTCTGTGAAGAGTTTCCTGAACAAAGGGGTAGTGTAAGAACAAAAGATGGTGACTGACAGTTTTCTCCACGTCACTGAAAAGTTTCATAAAGTTTAATCTCACCTGACAGGGCTCCCATAATGTGACTGACATGGTCTCCAGCTACCATGGCGAGAGAAAAACCTTGCCCTGGCAGGTTTTGTGATTACAGGAAATAAGCAAGTTCTGTCTTATTACTTGGTTTGACCATGTGGGATCATTTACTGCTCCAACATGTTTGCCCATATTCTGCATAGACATAAAAGACATAATTGCATCAGCTCCGCTCTGTTTATAATGGTTGCCCTAATTCTGTAGTTTTTGCCATTTCATGTAAAGCTGGAAAAAAGTACAATTCCATGAATAAAAACACATGGGCGGAGATGCTGCACCGGTGGGGAGAAAGTGATTCACAGTATCTGGACAATTTGGCTGGTATTTTCCAGTCTGGTAGGGAGGGAATCGAGGGGGGGCGGGTAACAGATGCAACAACATGCCCGTGAAAGACAAGATGGTCAGACAACACTGGGTCCTCAGTCTTTTCAAGAGACGATCTTGGTTTCACTGGAAGCGAGGCACTGACAGAGCCCGTAACCCGACTCAGGAGGCTGTTCCACAGGTGAAACCCAGACCAAAGAGGGAACACCACGCTCTCAACACAACATATCCCTCTTTCTGCAGATGCTAAAAGAGAGCAAGGGCTTCCATGCCAGGAATCCCAAACACCCTGGTCCCTGTGCGTTTACAGCCTGCCGTTCCAATGCCAGGGAAAGGGAAACGAGTAGGAGAGGGAATACAGACAGAACTGCAGCAGGAAACCGAGCATTCAGAGATGAGTTAGACTATATTTAGACGGCACTCTGTCACCTTCAGTTTCCCCTGCCCACAATAATTCCCTGGAGAACCTTGTTACCTGCTAACACTTTTATACTTTCGCACACACAATATATCCAGCCAGATGTTAGAGAATCCACTGATACTGTTCCCTCTTTTATCAAACATTAGGACCACCCAAGCTGCTTGTGATACACTTTACAACCTTGCCACCATATGGCGTAAGAATCAAGTAGAGCAAGGTGCCAAGTGGTTATATTCTATAACACTCAAATACAATGACTCGATTCATCGGCCATCATAAAGAAAGGCTTGTGTGAGTTTAACAACCCTGGGAAGGAGAGAATAAAACAGATATTCCAGGAGCTGCAGCATCAGCAGCGGGTGGGAGGCGCAGACAGCGCTAATGGTTGGCTGACACAGCTATGAGATGACACTGTGACCGCGATTTTTATTTGCACAGGGAAACTGGCACCGTCAGAGATGGACACGAGATTACTGCTGGATTCAGGGGCAATGTGCTGAAAGGTGCCAACATACTCATCTTTTTTTGAGGAATTATCACACGTCTGTCCCACACATACACCTTGACGAGCAGGAGGGTGAGAATAGGAGCAATGCTGTCTTCTGTAATACTGATGCACACCATGGCTGACAGATTCAATAGTTTAGGATAATAATTGCAAAGCTTTATGGGGACAGATTTATGCCACATAACATTACTTTTTATATTTATACGTGTAAAACATGCTAAAATGAAATGGAAAACCTCCTTTCTTTTTCTTTCTTCTTCAGATTATTTGAAGTGGAGTTGTATGAGGTACATAATCAGTGTATTACCCACAGTAGATGGAGGGCAGCATGCTTCTAGTTTGGTAAAGCTGCAGGAGTATCGTCCAGGAAACTAAGCAATATGCTGTCGTGGACAGGGTTAGCCACAAAAGTTATTCTAGCCAAGATCCACTAAAATGATCAGTTTAACTGTCTGCTATATTTAAAATATTTTCGCCACTTTACTTTGCCAGCAGACAGACTTTTTTTTGACTGGACACCACTGTTATATAAGCCACATATGACTGTCTTCAAACAAACCAAACTCCATAGGTGAAATCAGTCATTTTACCTTGCAGAACACAGGAGTTTCTAGTCTGGCCTCAATCTGTTTGTTTGTTTGCATTATTGTGTGATTTTGATGAACCCGAGGTATCTACTAATACCACCAAAGTTACACAATAATACAAACTAACTGATCTAGGCAGAGGTAGACCAGAAACTCCTGTGATTTTGGAGAGCGGTTTCCTGTCAGAATAGGCTGTCTGATGGCAAACTAAAGAGCTGAAAAACTCTAAATGTAGTGTACTTGAACTGATTGATTGATTTTTTTGTTGGACCTTTTTTAAGTGGCTAAAATACCTTTTGTTGCTGACCCTGTTCATAGCATTACATTGCTTAGCTCCTGTGCTGGCGCCCCTCTCTGCTTCTCTAAACTGGGGGTGTGTGCTGTCTACAGTAGGTAATAGACTGACTACTATAAGTACTTCTTACAACCCCTGTTCAAATAATCCAAACTATCCCTTTAATCCCTGCACTGACAAGCAAGGTTTGCTGTAAAAGCAAATGCAGAATCTGTGTCAGAAACTCACACTGAAATACCATCTACATAGATTTATTGAATTCCACTGCTGTTGGACTTTAAATGTGACCAACCCCCCCACCCCTGCAAAGTGCACTATTGCTTTTTTTCTCCAGCTGTCACTATCTCTTCATTGCATTTCAATGAAAACATTGCACCAATTGGTCTGGAAATAAGTGTAACTATAGTCCTATCAGTCATCTACCAAATAGAGGGCAGAGTCTAGGGAGCAGGGGCTCGCAGGCAGACAGCTAATCGATCCCTGACTCCTGACCTGAGACTACTGGACACATATAGTGTGCGCTCAATGATTACCTCTGACTAGGTAATCACCCATGCCTCGAGTCTGGATGAGGACCGTGGCCGGTCAGCAATCATATTTCATTTTAGGACGATTGTTGCATGATTTTGATTGAAATGCAATGAAGAGTATGACAGTTGGAGATATACAATTAGATGAGTCCAGCATTGTCAAAAAGATAAATGTGTTTCAAGGTGAGCTACATTCAACTCTGGCATGAAGTTAGCATTTAATGCTTTCAAAACATAACACTGCTTAATGTGGCGACGCCTGCAAGCTAGTTCAGGCAGTCAACTCAAGCTGCTACGCCAACCTCACGTGACATACCTCATTCTCAATGCTACATACCAAACGCACACTTCCAATCTCGCGGTCTATTTAAACTGCTGAACCTCCCATTTCTCCCTCTGCCTGCCTATGCGTTGTTGCCCCGCACTAGCGTTGCTGCCTGCTCTTTAACCCCACCACCACCCCAGCATCCACCTGCAGGCTCCGACGGGGGGTTCAAGAATTTGCTCATCACTCCCCTTATCTCGATTGTAACTTAAGCTGCGGGGAGTGATGAAGTCGGAGCCTAGACGCCAAACTCAAATCATGTTCTGCTGCTGAATAAACATTCTAAATGTGAGTTGTCTGACTGAACTGTTTTTAAATGCAGAGATAAAGCAACATTATTTTCTGTGTGTTTTTGTAAAGTACAGTCTAAGTTTTCTTTAAATTACATAGAATTTGCATATGTAATAGTGTAACTCTTGTACTCTCCACTACAATCATACCCAGTGGTGGCGTCAGGTTGTCTGTAGGGCAAGGGCAACAAAAGGGCACCACTAGGGCACCCTTTCTCACGTGTATACTGGAAGGGCACCTGGGAACGCACTTATTGCTTTGAACGTTTGGCCACTCTAGAGGGTACTTTATCATGTTTTATCCACCATAGGGGCATCCAAGAAGGCACTCTTGTGGGCTCTTGCCCACAGCCGTGAGTCCAGTGCACAAATATTCAAACATGCAATTTTTGGAACAGGACAAAATAGCAAATTTATGGTGCAAGAAAAAAGCTGCATGGTTTTCGCCCAAAACCAGATGGGATTAACATAAAGTGGGGAGTGTGGGGAGAATGTTGGAATCTCACAGAGCCCATCTTCATTCACATATTCTGAGGTGAAAGGTCAAGTGACCGCTTTAAAAATGGTTGTGCCAGTTTTCGCCAATATTTAGCCTAAATTTGGTGACTTATTTAGCTCCTTTCCCAACAAGCTGGTACCAATGGATACCTTAGGTCATCTAGTTTCATATGATACTTTCAATCTAGCTTTAAAACCGAGCCTGCTGCATGATCCCCTCCAGGCTTTTGCTTAGCCGAGATAATAAACAAGTCAAGGCATGTGTGCCACGCATGACTTTTATTCACAGTACTTGTTCCACAGTGATGCAAGAATTTAAATGTGACATAAATTCCACTCCATAAAGTTGGGATTACCTCCCAGATACAAACATACTCACATTTCCATACACATTACGTAGACAGGATTGCAGTTCTGAAGTCATGTGCACTGCAATGGAGGATTAACAGTGTTTCTGGAACACCGGGCACGGACCGGACCTCATACCACGGCCTCCTTTTGCTTCAACATGCACCGTCTTCTCTACACCCACTCAATCAAATTTCAAATGTTGTGCACAGTTAAGGATGGCTTCTGGCCAACCAGGACCTAACAATAAAGTGACAGTCTTGACAGCTGAATCACAGCAGAGTGCAAGTTGTGCCGGACCAAGCTGCGTTTGCACTTAAACCGCCGTCACCACCCTGCCGACCGTGTTCAATGGTTAACCACGGTGCTACAAATGACTGCTGTGTGCCTGCTGAGGGGAGAAGACTTTTACACTAAATATAACCTGGCTTAGCCACTGTGGAGAGAGGCTGAGGTCTGGGGCATGGCCAAAGTAATAGTGGTTTTCAATGCTTTGTCAGTCATTACTTTGCTGCCGTGGGATATGGACACAGCACTCACAAACAGTAATTAGAGATCACAGCCAAACATCAGCAGCAGTGCCAGGCAACCGGGGCAGCGGTTTTGTGGCTTCTGCATGTGGTTCGACAATGCTGCAATATTACAGTTAGGACGAAGGTGTGCCAATGTGCTCGAGGTATCCTGGAAAATTAGAAACAGAGAGAGGCGGCCAAACAGGAAGTTTTGGTGATCATGATCACCTTCAGCAAATACACAAG
>JAJHUR010088197.1:0-15868 GCA_027495735.1 Lutjanus campechanus | reverse complement strand
GTGTGTGTGTGTGTGTGTGTGTGTGTGTGTGTGTGTGTGTGTGAACCTGCTCGTTTTGTCTTTAAAAAGGATCTTTAAATGATGAAGTCTGGTTATAGTCAGTATATTTCTTGCTGTCAACAGATCTCACCAAAACCAAAAAACGAACCAAAAAAAGTAATGTTTGTGTATTCAAAGCTACACTGTTGAACTGGGTGACATATTTCTTTATTACTGTGAGCACACGCACTGCATTGTGAGTCAGTGCAGCATACACCATCCTGCTGCTTATTCTCACTTTAAATTAAACATTGTACTTGTAACCCATTGTCAATATTTAAGTCTACAGTAGGAACCAATGGGTTTTTGACTGAGTGTCACAGACATGGCAGGGAAAAGCATTAATTGACCAAATAACACATTGTTTATTATGTCTTTTCATGGGATTCGCTGTCTTATCCTCTATCTTTATTTCGTAATTTCCTTATTTCTACCTCTGTCTGATATTTAAAGGTTTCGTGTCTGGTAAATTTGTTTAATGTTCTCATTCAAATTATAGTTGCCTCCCTACAGACTGTAAGTTCACCACAGTCTCGATGGACGGCACCAAAAATGGTGATGACATAACATAACCTTACAGGTGAAATCCCTTGAAAATAGTACTGAAGTACTGTAAACATGTGTGAGTAGAATCAGAAAAATGTACTTTAAGTACTAAAAGTAAAAACACTCTGAAATAAATAACATTATTTTCATTATGGATAAATCTGATGATTATTTTTACCATTAATCAACTGATTGTTTGTTTGTTTTGTCCAAACAACAGCCAAACCTCATGATTACAAATACATTAAAACTATTAAAATAATACAATAGATAAGCAGCAGATGAAGCAGAAAGTGACTTGAAAAGAAAAGAAAAGAAAAAAAGAAAATGCTCAAGTTTAATACGTGTCAAATTTGTATTTATGAACAGTACTTGAAAAGTTACTGAAGAAGATAAATCTACTTATGAACAGGGGGAGTTTTCAAGTTTAGAGTATTGTCCTCCAAAGTCGTTTTGGTGCCCATCATTTTCATAGTCTGGTTTCTGATGGTCTATGGTCTGCTAATGTGTCATTTGAAACTATATTTTGCATGTTAGTTTGGACAGAACCGTGACAGAGCCAAGCGAGAGATCTGTACCCTGCTGGGAATCACCATTCTGCTGGGCATTCCATGGGGCGTGGTCTTCTTCTCATTTGGCACCCTCTCCACTGCCGGGCTGTACGTCTTCGCCATCCTGAACTCACTGCAAGGTCTGGTGATGTCACTGGAAATATGACAAAAATGAGACATATATATAAATCACTTTATATAAATGAGTGGAGGAGGGGATGCACAATATTGAACATTCTATTGCTGGCATTTTCAACTCATTTTGATTGATAGCTGATAGCTGATACCAATATGTACACAGAACATCAAGTCTCAAAACTGACACAATCACTGGGCAAAATAAGAAAGCTACCACTACTACTCTGTGTGCATAACTGAAGCGTCATCTTATCGACCCAACATATCAGCAGAAAAGAGCATTTTACTGGGCATTGGATGCATATTTCACTGACAGCTGTTGTCACTGTAAATGCAAAGATGGTGCTCTTAGTTTTGACGCTAATATTGGTGATTAATTTATTAGGTTACAATAAGGATGAGGCACAATAGCGTGTAACTTCCATAACTACCGAAAGCTGAACATAAAGAGTCTTTCTGACATGTTTATGCATGTTTATGCCCAATCTAACGGAATTAAGACCAGTCACTGTAATGCTTTGTCCATACAAGGCCAAACAGGCCAACTTGAAGAGTCATGGTGAATGTGAAATGGAAACACAAATTTGCACAGCTGCATGTACACCTTCCTGTATGACAACAAAAGGTCAAAGTCTCTGGGTTTTTTAACACAGGTTGAGGATTTTTACCCTTTTATTGAAAACATTAAAGACAAGATCACTCAAATGTCAGGAGGAAGGAGGATTAAAGATTAAGAGACTTAGTCATGGAGAATAAATGGTGCCTAATATTGAAATGCATACTTTTCAGTGCAGTGGATATTGACCTGACTATTTGTATAGTAACAAATGTGATGCAACCATCAGTGGCATTTGCATGATATGATCCTCCCCTCATGTACTCTAACAGTTTCTTTATCTCTTTCTCTCTTTTGACCCAGGTTTCTTCATCTTCCTGTGGTTTCTGCTGTCTTTGAGAAAGACTGGAAGATCAGCCCAGCCTGCAAAGACGAGCACTGAAACACGTAGCACCAACGGCTAAGCCTATAGCCAACACACACAGAGATTAGATTTTTCTTTGGTGTGTGAGTGTGTGTGCATGTGTGTGTGTATATAAGTGATTTATACAGAAATACTATAAAGTTTGACATTATTATATTTTTTGTTGATGTTGTTTTCATGTACAATAATGTAGCAGCTAAGCAAACCTGCAAGCCAGACCTAACCCATGCTAACTTATAAAATACACAATATTTTAACAACAAGGATTGATTACTGCAATGCTCTTCTTTCTGGTCTCCCAAAAAAGAATATTTTCCAACTACAATTACTTCAAAACTCAGCCGCTCGAATGCTGACAAAGACCAGAAAGAGAGCTCATATTACACCGATTTTAATTTCATCTATATTTTCTTTATCTTTGATTGTGAAGCACTTTGTGCTACATTTCCTTTTGTATGAAAAGTGCTATACAAATAAAGTTATTATTATTATTATTATTATTATTATTATTATCATTATTATTATTATTATTATTATTATTATTATTATCATTAACTCACAGGTTTAATGGTGTTTTTCAACGTTTTGTCCTTAATCTCGTACCCTGGTGTCTTATAAAAAGTTTGTGGTCAGGGATTTATCTACCCTAAAAAAAATCTAGCCCTCAGAAAAACTCTCAAAATGTGTGCATTATATTTATTTTTTTTATCATCTGCCGCCCATTTCAATACTTTCACATTCAATAGCGTAATAAGATGATCTTTACAACTCACTCCTTGCCAGCAAAGCACTTATCCTTGCACTGACCTGAACGTTGTGTTGATGTGTATGTGTGCACTGGACCAAATGTGTGATATCAGAGATCACACCATCAGATTAAAAGAAGACGGGGGGGGCTGACCTTCAGAAGTTTGCTGTAGCATGGACCTTTTGCACAAAGTATTATTATTTTGACAAGTTTTACCATTTATTCTTTCAAATTTTCTTTTGTGAAATGTTTTGCATATAAGTGTTTATCCTAGTGATTATTAGACAGCGAAACTAAACCCCGCCCCCTAAAAAAAAAAAGAAAAAGAGGATGAAGAGTTGCTCCTTTGAAGAGCTCTAGAAAGGAATATGGCCATGAGGTCTGTCTCCCTTCAAAGAGCCAATTCCTATCAGTATACTACTTGACCACTGCATCCAACCACCCCCACCCCCAAACAATTGTTTGTCAAGTTAGGAATAATAAATTGTAGAAAGCTCCTGGTTGCATGGCAACAACCAACATCATGTGAGTGTTGCAGGAATTCATAAATGCTAGTGCTGTTAACTTAAAGCGATATTCCAACCCAGAATGATAGTCCACTCAATATGTACTCACCCCTATGCCGATGTGAGGATGGGTGAAGGTCTTCAGTTCACAAAACAATACTGGAGTTGCAGCAGAAAACAGGGTTGCAGCCATTGGCAGTGATTGGAGACCACAGATAAAATGTAAAAAAAAGAGAACACAAAACATCCATCCTGCTCGTGTGGTGTAATCCAAGTGTCCTTGAGCCACGACATTAAAATTTAACCATAAAAGACGCCATTTACACCATGTTTTTAGCCGAAATGTCAACTGTAACCTCCCAAGTAGCATGTAGACATGGTGTTGATGTATCGCGAGACTTTGTATATCTCTTAATGGATGCACATGTGAAAATATTGCAAGATCTCTGGTGCATTTGGCTCGAGAGGCTGAGAGGAATATTGGTTTAAGTTAATGATTTCAGAGGACAATTCTCCAGTTTAAAGCGAGACAGAAAAGCCTTCACAGAAAAAAAACAACATTGTTGAGGAGAAAATCAGGTTTCAGGAAAAATGGATCAACTTTTGACTGGACATATACTTGCCTTTTTTAGCAATATGGGTATATTTAGTTTTTTGGACGTCGGGGGACAGATGAACTGATCAAAATTTTGAATGTTAAACTCCATGATCAGACTAATCACACATCCTAGGACTTAGGTGGTCCTGTGTGGCCCTCAATCATATATTGGCTCCCTAAACTGGCACACATCAAAACTTTGAAATCCTTTGCTCTATAAATTCTTCATCACCCATTCTGTGCATAACTGTACAAACACTCCTTACTGAAAAGCAAGATGGCAGGGCAATGTGACAAAGGGTCACTTTTTTCATAGAATCCAGATCTGCTATAGGTTTTTAACTGCAGTTCATCTCACCTTGCTTTTCTGAGAGGGTACATTTGGTGGCCTACACCCACAACACTGTGCAACAGAATACCTATTGAATATTACTGTTGAAATTTGTGAAAATTGTCATCTTGTATATTTATTAACATTTGTTCAGGCATTTTCCATAATGCCAGTGTCTGTGGTGTTATTGTACATGATGTCAAATCTCCGTTGACAGACCTGTTTTACTGCAGTGTGGAGTTTAGACTCTGACATCAGTGCTTTACGTAGAGACATGAAACAAACTCACCTGCTCTCATTTTATTACACCGATAAAAAAAAAACAGCATTTGCATAAAACAAATACCACCCGTGGATTGAACACAAGCAGTATTGTATTTTTGCCAATCATGAGACAAGCCTACCAGCTCAGCTCGGCTCATACTGTTCACTTCAGAGGCAAGAGGAGAACTACTTTGTGTTCACTGAATATTAATGTAAGTGTTAAAATATTCTTCCTTTATTGTGGTGCGCTTTGGGCATTGCTATAATTGTACTGTGGGAGTAGATGGCAAAGTCATTTTTAAGAAGCTGATCTAACCAGAAAAGCTGGATATTTTAGCTATAGATATAGCTTTGGAGGAAATCTTAGTGATGGACCTCAAATTTCTCTTTAGGTGGACCTATATGGAGGATTTCCCTCTATTTGACCAAAAAGATTGTCAAAAGCCATAAGTATGTCTGATTTTTACTTTTTTAGTTCTGAATGTTTTTGAGTTTTGAATTTTAGATTAGTTTACTTGATATTTAAATGTATTTGATTTCCTGTCACTTACAAAACACCGGGCCGTGTTTAAGGGAAGAATAAGCATGTCATTGTTATCAGCAGAGGGTTTTATATAGCTTTGTGGTGATGATGACTGATAGCCTATATACTGTATATATCTGCGCTAAAATATAGCTTTATGTCATTTTTATTCCATCAGCCACATGTTCCGAGGAAGCACAATTATGGTTCCCTTACTGCTGTTACTGCTGCTGCATGAATCACTGGCTGACCGAGGTACGAATGTCACTTTTATTAGTTTAGGTTTTGCTCACCAAGGAAGAAGTCATGCATCTATTCAAAATAGGGGGAAATAAACATTACGTATTCATTTCTAGCTATTTCTGCTATTTATTTTTTACTCTCAGGAAACTGTACGCTACCTGAAAATTAAATGCCAATCTGAGCACCCTACCCCCATTCAGTTACTTTTAACTCAGAAAAACAAAGATCAACTTAGAAGAGATTTTTTTTTATAATAAGTACATTTAAAACCAAGCGTCTGAGCTCCTTGAGCTCAAAAGTATGTCAGCATGATCTTTGTGTAGAAATATTTTTTAAAAACCCACCTTAGACAGGATGTACTGACAGACGTATCACATTTTGCATGTACGTAATAGATAATAATAACAGGAAGTACTAGCCAAAGTATTATTTAAAGCAGCATTATGTAAGAATTGGTATTTTTTGTGATTTAACCTCTACTCTTTCAGAGTGTATTCATTTATCTGACACTGCTGTTGTAAATATGGACAGCTGTACGTGCAATTGTTATGATTACATTACATTTCTACTCCCTTTCCCGCTCATCTGGCTCCAGTTCTGACACAACATCAATAGAGTTATGGATATGAATTGAGAAGCAGTTCTGACCCATCTGAATCGTATATCTCAAAGCCTATCAAGTCCTACTATCGATGCTAGCATGTTTTTCTGACAGTTGGGCAACACAAAATGATGACATCAAACACGAGCGTCTATGCTTGAAACTTGAAATGCATGGAAATAAAGCTTTGCATCAATAAGGAAATCAATAAAGAATGAGACCGATAAGCAGAATTAATAATGGCATTGGTATCAGTAAAACCTTTTCAATCCTGCTCTCTGCCAGTTGTTACATAATGTAGCTTTAAGCCAGCCGTTTGTGTTTACATTAATGTTTTGATATAATGGTCTGATAGGACTTATTTGTATATTTAAATATCTGAATCTGAAAATATGAAAATTCCTATATATCATTTCCTGCTTGGAATTCTTGTTTTTTTTTTCCATACAATGAAACATCTAGTAAACCATTAAAATTGTGTTTCTCATCTTCTGTTTCTGTTTTCAGTGTGTTTCAGCATTCAGAGAGGTGTGATTAATGTCAGCACACCCGAAGGCAATATCACTGATACCCCAAACGGTCGTGTCACATGTTACACCCCCAAACTTGCATCTTGTATCTTTATATGCCCATTCATCAACGAAACAACACTCAATGAATCAAATGTTTGCTTCGAGGCTGACGGGACTGAACAGTCTGATCAATCGGTTACATACAGGATGGGACTGGGTAAGTAAACTGTCTCTCAAATAGACTACTGACTCTGAACATACAGGTCTCTGAAATTGATTATCACTAATGTAGCCAGAAATTGTTCAGAGATGCTGTAGTTAATTCATATCCATCCTCAACTCCTCTGTCTGCAAAATAGGGTGAATATATATCTGCATCTTACTCAGACTCCTTTCTCATTTCTCAGTTGTAAATTGCACTCTATACAAATGCAAGGATGAAGCTCTCTTGCCACTGATTGGATCACTGGATAGTCAGAGCTCTAACAAGGAGGAAATGATGCAGCTCTTCCATTTAAGGGATTCATGTGCGCAGCTCTTCAGTATCGACAATAATGTCAGGATATCATTTATAAAGTAAGTGTCAGACCTGCTGCAGGTACTCATCTCTCTCTGCTGTCTTTTCTATTTCTATCTGTCTTGTCTATTGTTTTCTGACTGTAATACCGTTTTCAGCCACACAAATGGCATAGCTCTGGGGATGGCAATGTTGTTCCGTTGTTCAGTCAATCACTTTGGTCCAGACTCGAATATCTAAACAACTGCTGGGTGGATTGGCACAAAATGTTGGTTACGGAGGATTTTAAAGTTTAGATTATTATTTAAGATATAAACTTGCATTTAAAAAAAATCTCACAGGATATGGGAACTGTGAAGATCTGAACGCAGGTTATACTCACAGAGCCTTCACTCTCTGTCTAACAGCCTCATCCTGCAATGACCAAGAGTTAGGGAGAAGAAAACACAGAATTTGTCAAAAAAAAAAAAAGAAGCCTAGTAAAAATATCAAGGAAACTCATCTCTGATGCAATATTCACAGGAAATAATTGCACAAAATGTAACCAGTCACTCATTTTACACAAACCTCCTACACACTTAACTGTACAGTTTATCAGTTATCCTGTACTGTTATTGTTATGCATTGAATATAATATGAAATATCCATGATATATGTCACTTAGTTAAGGGTTGTCAGTTGTACTGCTGCCAATGATGTGTCATCATTGCGGTGTTCTGCTGGTTGCTTTCCATGAGGCTGATGTGGCTCCAAGCTTACCTTACCCACATGTTTTCTTAGCTCCCCCTAGCGAGAGAAATGAGGAAGGTGCAGCATAGACTGTTTGTATAGAAATATAGAAACATGACAGCTCGCTATAAGTGAAGTGCAGTATAAGCCATAAATCCTGCCTCCACACCATTAGTTTTTTTTTCAATCGTTTACATGCAATTTTGCAAACTGGGCTCCTTCTTTCAAAATTTTCACACAATTATCCAAACACCACACTCAATTTGCATAACTCCTAGATTGTTTGCAAAATGACACACTTCAGTCAAAACATACATGTTTTAAAAATGCTGTTTTGTTTTCATCTCACTAACACAGTCTTCAAATGATCAGACACTATTGCGGTCAGTTACACACGACTGTGATAAATACAAAACACGTTTGTAAAAACCCCTACTTTAGGAAATAGAATGTGCTCGACTTTTTTGCCAGACATTTTTATGTAAGGGATCATTTAGATGACAAAAAGATATCGACAAACCCACAACATTCTTCATGATTACTTTGAGAGAGAAAGTACACAAATATTATAAACTTATCAACACTGCACAACACTGCCGCAGACTGAAAATATTTATTTCTTACCAAACTCACTTACAGTGACATATCAATCAACAAATCAGAACAAAATAGTAGTTTTTCTTACTATTGTAAAGTGTAGACAAATAAAAATCTGTAGACAAATAAAAATTACTGCATGAAGTACATCATCCCTCTCTACCTCTTCCTCTACCTCATTCTTCTCCTCTTTGAGCTCATTCTCAGTCTTCTTCTTCTAACTCCTTCCATTTTTGTTGAAGACAGGTGAACTCACCTGCTGTCTTTTATAGCACCTACCTGACTGCTGTATTTTCAATTTTGCACGTGTGCTTCCACACCTGGTGGATGTGGTTATCCAGTTCGTTCATTAGTGTGGTCATTGACAAACCAGGGCTTTGTAATGTAAGGAAGTAACCTCACAATCCTGATCTGTGTCTAAGGTGTGAGAATGCGTGTAGAGTTTTGCAAATCACTGTGTGCAATGTTTTGCAAAAAGTGTGAAGCAGAGTCTGTGCTTATTGTTGTGCAACTCTGGACACGTGTTTTGCTTCTTGATGCAAAGAGCCTTTAATTGTGTGAAAATTAAAATTTTAGTGTGTAAACAACTGTAAAAAAAACTGTAATAGGTGGGACTCAAACTAAAACAGTACATGTTAAATAAATTTTTCCCAAAGATACTCTCTGTCATTTTAGGTAGTTCTTATCATGCTGATGTTTGTTCCAGTCTTAATGTTCTGATTACTTTGGTTTTAGTTAGTTATTTGATGATGGAGAAACAGGGTTTCAAGTCATGGCTGACAGCTGAGTCTGTTCACGATTGAGCTCCAAAGTGTGGCTGCAGCACTGGTCACTACTGCACAGACACTAGGACCAAATGACATGGCCAGCACAAGATGGCAGCATTTGTATCTGGGATGTTTTGGCTTCAGTTTTGTGTAGTGGGAAGAAGTGGAGATGTGTCATCAGTGGGATGGAGGATTTTTATACACCAAATGAGATATCCTCACTTACACCAGCGTCATTTTCAGGAGATACTCAGGATGCGGAGCATCTCAACTGTCACGTGTAGATGAAAACATATGAAACAGTAACGGTTTAAAAGACGAACACTTGATGTCCAATACTAATGACAGATGAATGGCAACATCAGGGCATCACAGAATGTGACTGAGCACAAATAGCACAAATAGAATATGGTTACTGCTGTAAGCACAGCAGCCTCCCCACTCCTCCTCTCCACCTAAATTCATTTAACATCCTCAGTGATAGCAGACCTTGATAAATAAAGTGCTATCTATCTATCAGTCTATTTACAGACCAGGGACTAGAGGTCAGAGGAGTTAGGACAGGAGGACACATAATTAGCAGAATGGAAAGCATCAACTGTGACAGTCACAGACATAAAGCGGGAACAGCCTGATATGAAAGTGGATGCTAAAAATATCTTTCTCTATATAATCACTATCATCATCATCATAGTAGATGATAATATGGTAAACGGATATGTATTGAAATGAAATTATTTCTATTTATTTATTTATTCAAACTCAAAATTCATTCCCACTGTCTTTTTTTTTCAGCGCAGAGGAGCAGATAATCCACAACATCATGGAAACGTCACAGGTCCAGGCTGGAAGCCATGAGCAGTACGACCTGAAGGCCTTGTCTCTGAATGTGTTCAACATCAGTGACGCTCAACTCAGCTCCACAAACAAAACCAGGATTAAGTTAGAAGCACCACAGGTACACAAGCTGTGATGAAGACAGTAGAGGAGCAGTGATGATTAAGATGAGTTTTTGTTTTTGTTGCGTTAGACTGACATGACTCAGTCAATTTTGTTTTGAGCGCAAACCACAAACTGCCCTAGCTTGACATAATGTTCTTATATCCCCCTGTTAGGTGCTGTTTGAGAGCATGTCCTTTGTCCCTGAGATTTGGCTGCCCGTGGATGCCCTGAAAACCATCCCAAAGGAGAAGAGGATTATTAGTTTGGTCAGCTACAGGGACCACAGCCACTTCCAAGTATATCCTTTATCCTACTCCTGAACGGTCCAACCAATCCACAGTCTTGACACCCTCATGTTTTAACTTGTAATTTTAGATTTAAAATGAAGTCATGACAGTTGGCAGATTCTTGTTATTGTGGGTTTGATATATATACAGTGTATAATATATGTAATTACTATATGTACACTATGTTATCAGCGTTTCCTTTCATGACTCTAACTGTCTTCTCATTAGTTTGAGCAGGGAAATATCTCATCCATGGTCATCAGGATAGAGGAACCGGGGAAACGCCTTCAAAATCTAATTACATCAGTCAAGATGGTTTTCAGAATTTTTCCAAACATATCTGTGGATGTAAGTCTGTTTCGCACATACATGATTTGATTTTTGATTTTTTTTTTTCACTATCAATCTGTCAACAGTGGGTTTAAGGATAGAGGGGGATGTACATTTTACGAAATGTGAAATTTGCCAAATTTGGGGCTGTATAAATATGATTCACTTGGCTTGATTGGACCATTTTTGAAATCTGGACATTGTTTTCATGCTTGTTTCAGTTCGTATTTTAGCAGCTTGGTTTAACCTCAGCGGGATTTTATTTAAATGGATTTGATCACAGTATTGTAGCACTTCCGTATTTTGTTGAACCTACTTTTGATCTACGGGGTATGCTTCTTTGACTGGGCAGCATGTACCATTGTAACTTTCACTGTAGCTCTGTATTTTTTTGTATTTTCACAGAATGTTTCAGCGTTAGAATGTCGCTACTTTGATGGTAGGTGCACAAGAAAAAGCACTGAATGTATATACAAGATCAGCAGAATAATCTCAGTTATATGATTATAACTATTATGACTATTTTCATGTGTTTCATATTTTAATTTTGTACTAGTTACGAAAGAAAAAGATAAAAATTCATATAAAGAGATTTGTGTTCAAATGTATAAAGTATAATGTTTTAGATGCCTTGTTGATCTTGTTATTTAGAGAATGAGGAATTAGACGATAAGCAGAATTAGGCTTGGATGAAGTTGACTAAAATTCTAATGTTCACAGTCCCAGGTCGGAGGTGGAAACAAGATGGATGTAAGACTTTCAACGGGACGAGAGATGACCAAACTGACATCATTTGCAAATGTGACCATGCCACACCATTTGCAGTCCTACTGGTAAGGAGACACTTATGTTAACCAATAAGTCAAGCCTTTATTTGTTTGGCACTTTTCATACAGGAAATTAAAAAGAATCTAACAAATATTAGTCATCTTTGATCATCTTTATGCAGCACTAGAAATCCCTCTGACTTGTTCTTAGATGTCTGTAAAATTTAACCTGTATATTGAAGATAGTTATTTCATTTTTTTCTGCAGATAAGAGAACCAATTACAGAGGCTCACTGGAAAATACTGTCATACATCAGTTACATAGGCTGCGGCCTGTCTGCCTTTTTCACGGCTTTGTCCCTTGTGATATATGTCTTCAGTCGGTACGTATACATGTGTTCTGTGTATATATTTCAGAATTCCCTTTTGCCCTGTCCTCTTTTAGAAGAAATGAAGATTCAGCTGTCTTTGCTATGTTTTTAGATCATGATTGCACCATAAGAAATGGTATTTCCAAACACAGCATGATTATCAAAAAGCAACTATCTTGCCTGTGCACTTGTCATATGTTCTCCTTTTATCTCTTCCTCAGAAACCACAAGATGGATTACTCCATCTCTATTCATGTATCTCTGAGCGGGGCCTTGTTTATGCTCAACACAGCCTTCCTGCTGACCGAGTGGGGGGCCACGGTGAAGGCAGAATGGGTGTGTGTGTTTGTCGCAGCACTCATGCATTACTCCTTGCTCTGCAGTTTCACCTGGATGGCTATAGAGGCTCTTCACCTCTACCTACTGATGATCAAGGTGTTCAACACCCACTACAAACACTACCTGATCAAACTGTCTCTGGCTGGATGGGGTGAGTACTACATGCTGGTGTGGTGTGTGTATGTTGATGGCACCAGTTTTACTGAGAACTTGGACAGGAAACCACAGGAACGTGTTTCAGTTTTTTTTTTAGAAAGACAAATAAAGAAACCTATTATCAGGAAGCCCCTTAAGCTTCTGCTCCACGGAAACATACTACACCAGAGGCTAGCCAGACAATGACTAGTCTGATCTTTATTGTGTGTGGATAGTCCTCTGAGGTGCTTTTCCTCAAATGTGATTCTTGAACGTTGGTGGAAAGTAATAAAAGAAATCATTTGGTATGAGTGATTGACAGAAATATCTATCTAGTAAAAAATATCAAGGAAACTCATCTCTGATGCAATATTCACAGGAAATAATTGCACAAAATGTATCCAGTCACTCATTTTACACAAACCTCCTACACACACTTAACTGTACAGTTTATCAGTTATCCTGTACTGTTATTGCTATGCATTGACTATAATATGAAATATCCATGATATATGTCACTTAGTTAAGGGTTGTCAGGGTTGTCAGAAATAGAAATATCTTGATCTGATGCCATATTGTTCATGCTTCATATATAAAAAAGTCCATTAAGAGCAGGATGTCACTTTAAGAACATCTCCCACCTGAAAACACGAATTAACATGATTTTAAATAGTCTGTGTGTACACTGTGATTCTCAGGGATCCCTGGCGTGATCGTGGCAGTGTCTTTGGGAGTGAAGGACTTCAAACAGTTTTACGGAGTTACGCAAATGACCATGGCCGATTCAAACCAAACTAGCAGCATGTAAGTAAATCCTAATTGTTTTAGCGAGAATTAATCAATTGTAGCAACACAGGAAAATGTGTCATTTATATACTTTGTACATGATCGTTGTTTCTTCATTTGTCATAAAGGATTTTGACAATTTTCCATGACTTTGTATACCCTGTATATGTCACTTTTGCTATGTTGTGAAAGAAAGCAGAAATTCCTGCTCTCATTCCCAGGTTGTCAAATACCCACGCCTTGTCCCGCCCCGCTATGTCTCATATAGATGCACAAGGTACTCTCGAGGGTCTGTATGAGATGCACTAGGCTTTTACAGTTAGGGTTAATCTAATTTCAATTTTAATCACAATTTTGGCTCACCACAATCTTTAATAACAGATTATCGAGATGAAACAGTTGTTAGCCACATCCTGTGGTGGTGTGGGGCTTTTTGTCTTGTGTTGCACACGCAGCGCAACCTCCCTTTCCAGCCAGTTTCAGCTCGCCTTGATTGAGTTTGAAACAGCTTGAAGAAGATGACAGAAAGGCAGCCTTTGCTTGAGAGGAAAGGTAAAACTACACCCGCATGGTAGGACAGGACATGGTTTGTGTTCAATTACAATCTTATTTCACATATTTTTCCGCTGTTTTAAACAGAGAGAGGGAGGGAGATGAGCGGACACTTTTTTACAGCACTGTGTGTTCTAAGCAGACACACACGGGCAGGCAGTAGGAGTGAAATCCTCCCACAAATAATCTCACTGGGCATGTTTTTAATTTATCTTTTGGAGCATTTATCCAGGAACACATAAAGAGCTCTGTGTTAGAAATGCATGAGGTTATCAGCTCTACATGTGATAATAAATGAGCAGAATCGCCTGATGACCGGTGCACTGAAGTGTCTGGCCTGATCAGAAAGAGCACAGTATTTGCAGTAAGGGGTTTCTTTTTCAACTTAGTTTCCATAAGCAGTAAGGTGTTTTAGACAAGAGGCATTTGTGTGTGTGCATAAAGAACTCCAATCAACTTTCAGCCCTGGTTATAAGTTATGTGTGTTACGACTGTGTCATAATGCAACATATTGATTATGACTCAAACCATAATCTTTCCATAAATCTAGCCAAGTTGTTTTGGTGCCTAAACCTAACCAAACTGCAACCATTTTACAATGTTAACCAGGTGTTAAAAAGCCTTCTGGCAGTGTCTCATAGATGAAGGGTACCTTGTGCATCAGCATGAGATGCCGGGGGGAATGACACAGACGTCAATATTTGATGACCTGGTATGAGAACAAGTTGTGTGAAACTATATTCTGACAGTCCTTTGGGTGTCCTGCCTGTCCCACAGCTGCTGGATCACAGATGAGTCCTTCTTCTACTCCTTGAACTTGGTGTATTTCACTCTCATATTCATCTTCAACTCTGGCATACTGATAACAGTGGCCTCTAGCATCTGTAAGATGAAACAAACTAACGTGGGCAAACCGAAGCTCGGAACAGAGGCTGAGGGAAAGACAGAGAGGTTCAGTGTGTCCTGCAGGAGCGGCCTCACTGTGTTAGGTCTTACCTGCCTGATGGGGACCACCTGGGGTCTGGCCTTCCTGGGCTCAGGATACGTCAACTATCCCATCCTCTACCTTTTCTGCATCCTCAACTCCCTACAAGGTCTGCTTTCACTTCTACGTAGTGTCTGTCTCTGTTAAGAAAAGAGTTTTAACACATTTTTATGAGCAGGTTTGTCTTTTACTATCTTCTAACTCCACTCATGGTCTGTCCTTGTCCAGGGTTCTTTATCTTCCTGTGGATCTGTCTGTCAGCCAGGAAGCAGCGGAGGAGAAATCTGGAAGACAGAATGACTTCAACGCCTGTGAAGACTTCGGGAATCAAATCTGAATAGATCCCCTCCGGATGCTAAAGTCCAGATGCGATCATTGACAACAGTCCCCCTTCATGTAACCCGTGGTGGACAGTAATGAAGTACATTTACTTGAGTACTGTACTTGAAGCACATTTTTTGAGTATCTGTACTTTACTTGAGTATTTGTTTTTCTGGAAACTTCTGACTTTCACTCCACTACATTTCAAAGACAAATATTGTACTTTTGACTCCACTACATTTGTAGGAAGGTTGTTACTTGTTACTTTTAGACTAAGCAGAGCTTTGAAGTCAGCTGTTGCTGTTTTCTCTTTTCTAAAATGCAATTGGCCGCACGCTGTGTTCCTCACAGAAGGAAACCAATCACAGTACCCGCTCTCAACTGGGATCCAGGCGAGCTCTGTAACAAACACAAGCAAGCTCTCCCTCTTTCATTTAAATAAAACTCACACAGGTAGCGTGCACAGGTAGACACTGGGTGGTGCTAAAGCACCTGCCCTTTGCCCTCTGGACCAAGCAAGTGCCCTTTTGAAAGTTTTTTTTATTTTTTTTATTTTTTTAACAGTGTATGTGGCCCATACTGACATGATCATCTATAAATGCTCGGCGATTAAAAGCGTGTAATAATAATGCCCCAATTAATATTCTCTCCACTCCCAACCCCACCCGTAGCTACTCACCTCTCTTCCCTGGTCAACGTGAATGCGCAAAGCGGACACAAACGGAGGCGCGTTGTAGCTGCAGACAGAGCACAGCTCTCTGCTCTCCTGGATAAAAGCATCCACCAGCAGCAAGGAGGGAGAGGAAGATGAAGATGAAAGGTCAGAGTCAAGACCAGAGTCATGTTAACTGTTTAGGGCCTTT
>JAJHUR010088195.1:19256-30455 GCA_027495735.1 Lutjanus campechanus | reverse complement strand
AATTAACTTATAATCTAATATACAGCACAGGTACGATAGGAATACAAAGATTGAATACAATGAGGAAATATTTTTATGTAAGCATTTATTGGTAGGAGTCCATAAAAAATGAACATTTCTGAGACATTTCCACTTGCAGTAATCATGAGATTGTCAAGGACAAATCAGATGAGAGAAACCATATTTCAGTTTAGAAATCGTTTACAAAAACACCTCTTGAAGGTTTACATGTTGTCGAATCCACTCAGTATAAAGAATCTTACAAAAAGTAGGAAAATAATGACTTTAAGAGGGGTTAATAGCTATTTTTTCACCCACTGCGAGTAGTGGTGAAAGAGTGGATAATGTTGGTAGTCACTTTTCATGTACAATGGAGGAGTGAGGAGAACATGTCATAAAAATCACTCCCTAATGCTTTCAGTCTGTTTTACTCTCACACTGCCTCTCCTTGTCTCTATTGAAAACACATCCGCTGAATAGTTTGACCTTCACTTATTCTCACATGCTATACAATATTTCTGCAATAATTTTCACGCTCATCGCAAACAAGGCTGCTACTGTTATTCTCCTTCCACCTGAACTCTTTTAAACACACTTTCTGAAAAACGTGCGCCGTAAAAAGTCCAATCACAGGAGATTAATTAAGGTTCTGAATGCTCTATACTGTACATCCACAGGGCCCACCCACAATAAATACAGCAACAGCAGAAGCTCAACTACTAAAATGTATCTCTTGGACAAAACAAAACATTGAAGTGAAGTCTCTGCAGGCTGATGAAAGCAGGCAGGAAGCTGATAGACAAGAGGAGATATGGGCGCAGCAGTGGGGATGTTGGGCCTCCCGATACATAGCAATGATGAACTAATGCCACGTATGATCGATGGCACTTCTGCCAACAGATATATATGTGTGCGTGTGTCTCTGTGTGTGTGTGTGTGTGTGTGTGTGCGAGTGTTTGGCTGAGGGTGTTTAAAAAAAGGTATTAAGTCCACCAAACCGAGGGAAGAGTCGAGGAGCTCTTTTCTTTTTGGACTCTGCGTCCTTTAGCCACAGTTTCTTCCTCTTGGTGTCCGTGTGTCCTACAAAAAAAAAAGAGCAAACGTCATCATTAAATACAAGACGCTTCATTTGGAGTTTATAATCTGTTCCGATTGGCTTTAATAATGAGAATAAATCACTTACTAATACATAAGTAAGACATTAAAGGGACAGCTCACCCCAAAATCAAAAACACATATTTTTCCTCTGGCCTGCAGTGCTGTTTATCCATCTATATTGTTTTGGTGTGAGTTGCATAGTTTTGGAGTTATATGCCATAGAGATGTTAACCTTCTCTCAAACATAATGTGACTACTTTATTTCTGCAGTAGAATCTGCTGGAACTGTTTTATTTTCAATAGAAAGAAAGTAGTTCTCTCATGAAACTGCTCACAACAAGGTCTGTGGATTATCTTGAGTAACCAAATTATTATTTTTGGAAAAAGACACTGGTGTTGAATTTTTCAGATGTATTTTTGTGCAGTTTAGTTCCATTATGTCAGAGATAAGGCAGATATCTCTATGGCCGATATCTCCCAATTCTGCAACTCTCACTAAAACAATCTGGATTTACTTGCGTTGTCGTTGAGGGTTAGCTAAGGAGATTGATACCACTCTCATGTCCACACCTGAAATATTAAGCCAGAGCCGCAGCACATTACATCAAAGTTTGGTTGTGTCGCAGTGTCTTTAATGGGGTTAGAGGCTGTAAAGATTTAAGATTTATTTCAGTCTGAAAGATTTAACCTGATTTCACTTGAGTAAAATCCACGTTTAGTCACATGCACAGACTTCCTTCCTCACTCTCTGACGGATGTATCACGTGTTTTCCTGGAAGTTATATCAACTAGCAACAAGCTAGTAATGACTAGTACACAACAGAACTGTTACATCTTATAGCTTTAAGTAAATGTTTGTTGTTGTCCATTAGCAGAGTCCATAGTTGCTCTCAGTTTCACCTGTCATACAGTATTTGACACCTTCAGAATTTTTCAAGGCGTTTGGTTTTGTCTTGTTTGTAAATTGTACTTAATGTTTACCACACTTTACTTTTAAAAATACTAATTTATCTATGTGAAACTAATTCTCTCTAATCCATCAGAAATCTTGAATTACAATTCACGTATTGTATTATTGTTCTAATTAATGATTTGCAACTTATCTATAAAGAATTAGCAAACTATTAATAATCTATTAGTTAGTTACAGCCTGTAAACACTTTACAAAGACTGAATTATTAGGAAGTGGTACAGATGTTTCTCACATTTAAAACTCTTACTTCAGGCGGCAGCAGTCTTTAAAAACACGCCCTGAGGACCCATATTGGAGCAGTTTGTGTCACTGCCTCAGACAGAGAATTAGGACCTTTATTTGCATCGCAGCAGGAAATATGCACGGTTAAATTAAAGGTTCCCTCCTTAACTAACTGAACTGCTCTTATAACACATTCAGCGACTGTGTGTTGCAGATAATTGCTCAGCTTTTGTGTGCGACTTCCTGACCCCGAGAGGGAAAACAGAGGGCGACCTCTGACCTCTGGTCGTTGCTGCGGCATAGAACAGAGCTGCCTAATGAACACCTCTGTCCTCGGTGTTTACATCTGCCAATCACACACGCCACTCTTCGTCATCGCCCTTTGTGCGGCCATCAGACACAAAAGCAGACAATTAGCTGTGCTTATTAAGACTCTACTCTTTAAAGGGGAGCTCTGTGTGTGCTGGTAATTAATCAGCCCCGCAGTGGCGGGTGGGCGGACCTCTCGTTAGACTCTGTAGGCCGTGCTCCTCCTCTTCCTCCGAGGGGTTCTGGGCGGAGTTCCTCAGGTAGCGCTGGTGCAAGCCGAAGCCAGGAAGTGCGTTCTGTCTGCGGCGACGATACTCTTCCTCTGAGGGGTCTTCGGCTGCGATGTCTGTGGGTGTGGGCAGAGCAGAGCAGAGTGGGGAATGAATCACACCTTAACCCTCTCTTCTTCTCCTCGCTGTCTGGATGAATCGCCTGAGGTGTTCAAACCGACATTAAATCTGTATTTTTTT
Organism: Lutjanus campechanus; assembly: GCA_027495735.1. Lineage (NCBI taxonomy): Eukaryota > Metazoa > Chordata > Actinopteri > Lutjaniformes > Lutjanidae > Lutjanus > Lutjanus campechanus. Next base: position 27,383 of record JAJHUR010088195.1, on the reverse strand, counting down.
GTAGCGTCTTTGAATTTCAGCCTCCTGACATGAGATGTGTGCTGAAAGGAAAACATATTACCTTGTGATGCCCTTGGCAGTGTGAGCACAATCAGACATGGGGTAAAAAAAAAAAAACAGATACACACATCCATTACAGCAAGTTGAGCACAAGTGCAAAAAGGCATATTGATGTAACCAACATGAAACAACAAAGATGATATAAAACAAGAAGTTCAAAGAGTCCCTGAGGCCACATAGACCCCTCCTTCCTTTCAAACGCCAACCATATATTTCATTCATATTTCATCTGCCTGACTTTATTGTGATTAGTCATGTAAATAAAATGAGATTTGGTTATTCTTTTCTCTAGGTAATTTACATTTATATTGAATTAGTGGCAGGCAGGGTATAGAAGGAGGGGGGGGAGACTTATTATGCTGCGAGATTACAGGCAGATCTCATCGCCATTGTGTTGTGTAATTAAGGCAGTGGAGAGGAGAAGAAAGGGGGCCAGATGCTCGCCGTGCTGAACCTGGTCCCATTTATAAGGAGGATCTGCACCAGCATTTCAAAACCCCCGGCACGGTGTGTAGCAGCGCGGCCTTAAAGACACCAGAAGTCATTAGAGACACGGCAGCTTTGTTTGACATATTGCTGAAAACCTGAGGGAGCATGAGCCACCTCAACGTAAACATATTGTCATTTTAATCATTGACGTGGAAAGTTGAACTACACAGAGGATTGTGGCTGTATTGTTACACTGTCCTTGATGTTTTTTCTTTGCTTTATGTCAGTGTTTCTCAAATGGTGGTGCTGGCACCCCTAGGGGTACTTTGGAGTACTACAGGGGGGTGTAAATTTAAAAACACTTACAATTAAATCTAAAAAATGTACAGAAATCGAATATGATCAGATCTTTTCTCATTGACTTAATGTAAATATACAATAAGTTAACCTCAAACTCAAACTTTTGAGAACTCTCAGAGCTCATGATCATGAGATCTTCTAACCTAAAGTCTTTTGATTTGAAATGATCAGCTGAATGAATGTACTACCAATCAACTTATTAAATTAAGTCCCAAAAGAAACATCATCGGCATATCAGCACATTTCCCAGCATGCACTGTGTGAGAGTTAAAACTCTCTTGAGACCCTTCTTTTTTATAGAAATCATATATGATGAAAACTTGCCATGTATCTAATACACTTTAAGATTAAAAAGTAAAATGTAAAAAACTCCAAAGCACTCTTTAAAAAAAAAAAAAAACTAAAAATATTATACATGGTCATAATTTAAGGTCATTAGCTCTTAAAACAAGCAAAGTTTGCATTCTTGATGCATTTTGGCAAAAAAGTTTATTTTTGCAGTGTACAATTATACATTACATTCAACTTATACTCTGTAAAAAAATTAACAATTTGTTTCAGCTTAAAAAAAAGTTCATGTCTGGGCTGCCTTAAATTTTAAGTTGACTGAAAATAAGTTGAGGTAATTTTATAATGATTGAAAACAAATGGACTGATATTAATTGAGTTGTACTTGAGAAAACATGGTAATAAGCTTAAGATTGACTTGAACCAACAACTCTTCAGTCACCCTGACAAACATTACAAACTAATTTGATTCTCAGGAGGATTTTAACTCTAAACAGTGCATGCTGGGAAGTCTGTTAATAACTCATCATTTCAAGTAAAAAGAATGGTAGATAAACTAACTGTTTTCTGAAAAGAAGGACTAGAAGTTTTTAGTGTAATTGATCATTAACTGCAGAAAACTGTCAACTGCCAGAAAAGGTCCCAGAAGAAGAAAGCAACAAACGCAATCATGTTGACTGTGAGCAGGAATCCGTTTCTGTACTGAATGATGGACAAAACTGAAGAAAGTGGATTTGTGGTTGAAATTCAGCAGTAATACAGCTGAAAACACAGAGACAGAAGCGGAAAAGAAAATGAAAACAGAGACCTTTTCCACCAACATTCAACTGGTTCTGTTCTGTTTCATGCACCTAATTTTGAACCGTTCAGAGCGTTGTGACCAAAAATAAATGGATTGGAACTGGAAAAGTTGGTTACCAGCTAGAACCAAAAAAAAACAGTAGGGGTTCTCAACCCTTATGTAACTTCTGATTTTGAACCACCTTCAAAAAAGAAAACAATCCATTTTGTGTCACCGCATCCGAAGAAACGTTAGCTAGCTAACATGTCTATCTCTACCTGATGATGTTTGTTGATGACATTATGATATTAAAACGGTTCAGAGAAATTATGTATTTTAATTGGACATTTATATATTTCTGTGAATTCTTTGGCAGATATGGACAAAAAACATAACTAGAATTGTGAATTACCCAGTTTCAATTTGATTAATATAGCACCCAATCATATCAATCATATTCCAGGGCATTTTTCAAATAGAGCAGGTCGAGGTCGTACTCTTTTAAAACCGAGTTGTTCCCACCAAGAGCAAGCACTGAGGCAACTGTGGCCAGGAAAAACTTCCTTTTAACAGGTAGAAATCTTGAGCAGATCCCAGCTCTTTATGTATCACTGCCTCTGATATGTATCATTGTTGATTATGCATAATTGATTATACTGGTTCTGCTTAAAATCGGTGGAAACATGGACTGATTTGCTAGATACCAACAAGTTTCTGAGAATGTAGACCAGAACCGGTTCAAGAACCAGAGCTTATTTGGTGGGAAAACACTGAGTAGAAGACTAAGTCTTAATGGGATGTACCTCAGTGAGGTGACATTGATAGCACAGCACTTTATTGTACTTCTTTATATGAAAAAAAAAAATTCAAAGATGGTACATGATTTAAAAGTTTGAGAACCACTGCTTTATATGACACATTTTAGAGGGGGGTGGCTCTCTTTGGATGCTTTCAAGAGGAGCTCAAGGATTTCGAGGCTGCATGTGCTCAGCTCTTAACAGAGACAAAGACATCACTGGATTTCAATTCTCTCTGAATAGGCATCTTATTACTGCAGGACCTCCATTTTGACCCAAGTCTATTTCTTTTTGTCACAAACGCTTTTCGAGTGTATTAAGGTCAAAATTGGCAGAGTATTTTCTTGCTGAAAACACCTCAACTTTGAGGTGATTTATGTTGCTTTTCGCCCCGGACTTCAGTTGCAGAGAGTTTGCAAATCAGCCTTTTAAATCGAACCTACTTTTTAAAAAACACAGAGTTGACCCCTGTGAGGAGAGACCAGCACCCTGTGGACCAACAGAAGCAGGACAATTGGTGGCTTTACTCTCAAGGCTGCTGCTACTCGTTCTCTATCCAGCTTTGGAAAAACAACTAATCTCAACCTGCATTTATGTGGTGATCCTATCAAGTGAAGTAAGACAGCTGGATTAAGTCAACATGTATGTGACTCTGAGCTTGTGAGCTTTGTTCCAGCCCTCCTTTGGGGGATCAATATTTGCGTCTATTATCAGCCCGGACGGTTACCTGGGTGATAAGATTCCTTCTGCTATCAAGTCGCATAATCCATCATCAGTTAATTAATTTCAACAAAAACAATATCAAAGAGCAGCGGCGATAATGAGATCTTTTAGTGCTCACAAAGGCGGCCTTTTATTTTCTGGACTTAATTTGAAAAGCGGAGTTCCTGGATGCTTTCATTTGCTGCTTTTGTCTTGAGAGTGTCTGTCATTTGTCTCCAGGCTGAACAATGCTGCGTGTGTCTCCGTAAAAGATGTTTGATACACACTGTCCAGACAGCAGGTGTAGATATCAGAGGGGATGCACTTACCCCTTAATATCTGGACCATGTGCATTTGCCCCCCACCCCACCCCTCTCCAAAATAAAAACATTAAAGTAGCAGAGGACTTTGGTGAAGTAGATGGTGGCAGTATGCAGCCTCTAAAGCAAAAACAGAAAGACGGAGAAGCCCACAGTTCACCATATTCACACAGCGGCCATTTTATTTTTTTAAGTTTATATTTAGATTTCACAATCATTCCAGCGGCCATTTTCCTCTGGCAGGAAGCTCAAATGTTACAGCCTACTGGTGTGTTCATAGAGAATCTGAAAAATCATTATTATTTCACTGTTTCATGATTGATCAGCAAGTGACAATACAGAGGGATTTCGGGCCGTATTTCAAGCTAAAACAATATAATTGATAACCTATTAGCCACTGTGAAACAACAGCTAATGTTAGCATTCAAGAACTTGCAAGCTAATATTATCATTCAACCACTTCCTATCTAACAGTATCGTTTGATAGTGTTACATGATACGATAGGAAAGGTTTAAATTAATTCTGAATGTAAACACACATCTTTACATTATTTAAGTGTTGAAGTAAAACGCACTGGATGTAGTCAAGCTTGAAATGTCGGCCAACGTTAACTGTTCTGCTGTCTCTTGTATAGACAAGAGAGTAAGTAAGCTAAGCAGCTAAAACAGAGTTACCGCTATGTTAGGTTAGAAGAAGATAACCGATCTTATACTTTTGTGTTGGATGTAATTTGTATGAATGTGGTCCAGTGAGCATAATGTTACATAACGCCACTGACTTTACCAGAACATTTCTGCATTTCTCAGTTAAGGAGACAGCGAGATAGTTAGCATTAACATTAGCCTACACTGACAGCTTGATTATGTCCAGTGTATTTTACTTCCAGCCTTAGCTTTAAATAAATGTGCCCCAGATGTGCGTTAATATTGCAGAATTAAATTTCGCCTGCCCTATTGTATCATGTAACACTATCAAACAGTAATGTTAACTATAGGAGGTGACTGAATGCTAACGTTGTCTCACAGTAGCTAATGGGTTATCAAATATATTGTTTTAGCTCCCTCCAAACTTTCACTATCAGTTGTATTTTCAATTGCTGATAAATTGGGAAGCGATGAAATGATAAAAATTTGTCAGATTCTCTACATTTACAGCTTGCAACCTGTCACATAGAAATAGGGCATTTGAGCTTCCCAACCTGAGTGTGACATCAGAGGAAAATGGCTGCCATGTGAATATGGTGAATTGCTGCTATCTACTATAAAACAGGAAAAAAAAGCCAGAAGGGAAAAGAAGGAGGAGGTCTGTTATAAGTACATTTTCTCTCCAAAAGTCTCAAAACAAAGTCAGTTGCGAGCTGTGGTGGCAGCCGATGAGATACAGAGTGATGTTTTTTTTAAAGAAAGTTTTAGAAATGCTGTTTACTAGTTTGCTAATTGATTTTAAGGTAATGTTGCCTGCCCATAATTAAGGCAATTGTTGCATTTTTCACATTTTCCCTCACAACTCACAGACTACTTTAAATACACAAGTAAACTTTTGAAACAACCTAACTGATAATACAATTGATATATTTTAACTGATTGGGAGAAATCTATTTAATTTAATGCTAGAAGTCAGAGTGTTACAATTGCCCCCTCAGGTGGGGGTGGCACAGTTTGTTCATATTTATTTTTAACATCTGTCTGTCATCTAACCTTTAGATGACAGAGGAAAAATACTGGCGTCCAAAAAATCACTTTCATAACTCTGAGCATGTGCAGAATAAGTGTCATCACTCTATCTTCTTTCTGATTGGAACAACTGATTGCATTTCAATTGTCCCCTGTTACACTTGCCCCCGGTCTCCCCTACAGAATGCTGCAGAGCCTTACTGCATTATATTCTATATTTTATTTGGACTGTCACCTGTCGCCTGAATTTTGTATTTTCCTTCACGAATAAAGACATTTCCACCAAAGTGACACAGACACCAGTATCAGTCACCAGTACACAGGAAATGATGTGTTTGACGCTCAAAGTGTCCTGAGGGAAAACCCCCACACCATGCATCTTCCTCACTGTTGTAACTAAACCTGCATCCTTGTTCCAGACCACAATACAGGAGCGTGTACATGGGTGCAAAACACCTAAACACACACAGACACAAAATCTATGTGTGACAGACAAAAGCAGTCTTACTTGTAGCAGGCTGGAGCCTAAAGCCTAAAATAAATCACTGTTCAGGAGGAGGCTAACCCTACATGACAACTACAACTGTGGACCAGATTATTTTCAACAGTCCACCTTCCCCTCGGTTCAAGACGTGCGGTGTTGTGCTGATGTGAGTCTACTGCTGAGCACACAGAGATACAGTCTGTGTCCTTGTTCAGACACGGCCCAAAAGAAACTGGCAGCTTATCTTTGCCATCGTTCATAAAGTGGCCAGCGGCGGCTCTGGGCCGATGCGATGTTTCATGGTAAGCTGTCAAGCAGACAAGGTGGAGGTGGTGGAGGGGGCAGGGGCGGGGGGGTTAAGACCGGATGCTGCTTTCTGCCAACAGGAAGCCATCTTTCATTACATGGGGAAACTCAAGGACAGGAAATCACAGTATTGTGTCATATTGCAATGGATGGATGCAGGGGGAGAGGCTGCAAGACTTTATTTCTAACAAGAAATACAGAGCCAGTTTTATCAAATCATAACTAATAAAAAAGTGTGCTGACACTTAAAAGGAGTACTGAAAATTAAATTGAGGAAATTAAAGTTTTCACAGTAAAAAAGAATTAATATTGTTCTAGTATGTGACATGTTTGCTGCAGTTATCCTACCCATCACTGTCTGGTTTCTTCAATATTTGCAATTCCTGTTGTGGAAATGATCATTCAACCTGAATGATGTCATGCTGCCTTTTGTGTACAAACAGTGTCCTCTAGTGGCCACGTGAGGGTCCTCCTCCAAATTTAAATGTCTGGTGAATAGCAGCAATTCAGAATTAACTAAGATCTGACGATTTTTATTTTTATTCCACTACTTATATTCCATTATTTCTTGAACATGTCTTGTAAAGTAGTGGTCCAGAACCTGGAGGTCAGGGGCCCTAACATTAAGAAAGGAGATAGATTGGATATATAAGGTAGCATGATGATTGCCCAGGTTTTTCAGACTTGTCTCTATTCTTTGCTGCTCTGTAGCACCTTGTACTCAGGCCAAGCAGCAGGATGAAGTGACTGAGGCAGCTGTTAAAAATTGCAAGGGGTGGCAATTTTTGTCATTAAACAAAATTCATTGATTTAAGTGTGAAATAGACTCAGAAAAGCTAAATAATAACAACATAAGGCTACTGTTTCAAAATTGGAAACAAATATTTATTCATCAGAGCGCACATAAGTATTTAACACTAGCAGAGTGCTTTTAAAAAAAAAAATATTAATGATTTTCTGTTGAAATCAGCAGGTGGAGGCACACAGAACCAGCTGTTTGTAGCCTGCAGCTCTTTTTCTTTCTCTCTCTTGATGACTGTCCTTTCACTTCCCTGTTGACTACACACAACAAACAACACTGTCCACTGATCTGACACAACAGCTAAAATAATCACATGTATCTCTGTCACTGATTTTTCTATAGATGCATAAAGCTTAAAAATGGTCAAAAAATACAACCGAGGTTGCAAAGACCCCTCCTGGCACCAGGCCTGGTTTTACCTCATTAGACCTCCAGAGATTATCCAATAATAGATTAATTGGTCTGCTTATTATCAAGGTCAGCAGTTGGAGCATTTATGGTACTTTGAACACTTCAAAAACAGGTACCTTGCAAACAGAGACTGCTAATATCTAGTACTTGTAATACTACATGTAAACAAATCTGGGCAAAAAATATGGAGCGGAAGTTGTAGCCCACAACTAACTCACAGACTCCATAGCAACATCATACTATACCAGTGTTTGCCAATCCTGGTCCTCAGGGCCCACTGTCCTGCATGTTTTAGATGTTTCCCTGCTCCATCCCACCTGATTTAAATGATCAGGTCATCACCAGCTTCTGCAGAGGCTTGATTGGGAAACATTGTAGCATACTATCTATGGCCCTCAAATTATGTGAAATGTAGTTCCAAAAGAAATATCCCCCAAATAAAAGTAAGACGAAAAATAACTAGAATATTTACATTTCCTGAAGAAAATGTGTGTGATTGCTGCATCTGCTGCTGCTGCTTGCCAGCCCAGCTTCTGACAGATTCCCAGCTCGAAGTGTTGGTGAATCACGTCTGAAGATACCACCCAAAATTGGTGGTAATCGAATAATGCGTTAATTGACATGTGTGCCGACTGTGGCCACAGATCAAAGCAAATTAGAAAAGAGTCTCAGTGATGGTTTAACTGAAGTTTTACTGTGAAAAATATGGTCCT
>JAJHUR010088195.1:0-19236 GCA_027495735.1 Lutjanus campechanus | reverse complement strand
TGAGGGTCCTCCTCCAAATTTAAATGTCTGGTGAATAGCAGCAATTCAGAATTAACTAAGATCTGACGATTTTTATTTTTATTCCACTACTTATATTCCATTATTTCATAAACATGTCTTGTAAAGTAGTGGTCCAGAACCTGGAGGTCAGGGGCCCTAACATTAAGAAAGGAGATAGATTGGATATATAAGGTAGCATGATGATTGCCCAGGTTTTTCAGACTTGTCTCTATTCTTTGCTGCTCTGTAGCACCTTGTACTCAGGCCAAGCAGCAGGATGAAGTGACTGAGGCAGCTGTTAAAAATTGCAAGGGGTGGCAATTTTTGTCATTAAACAAAATTCATTGATTTAACCATGTAATAGTCTCAGATAAGCTAAATAATAACAACATAAGGCTACTGTTTCAAAATCGGAAACAAATATTTATTCATCAGAGCACACATAAGAATGTAACACTAGCAGAGTGCTTTAAAAAAAAAAATTATTAATGATTTTCTGTTGAAATCAGCAGGTGGAGGCACACAGAACCAGCTGTTTGTGGCCTGCGGCTCTTTTTCTTTCTCTCTCTTGATGACTGTCCTTTCACTTCCCTGTTGACTACACACAACAAACAACACCGTCCACTGATCTGACACAACAGCTAAAATAATCACATGTATCTCTGTCACTGATTTTTCTATAGATGCATAAAGCTTAAAAAAGGTCAAAAAATACAACTGAGGTTGCAAAGACCCCTCCTGGCACCAGGCCTGGTTTTACCTCATTAGACCTCCAGAGATTATCCAATAATAGATTAATTGGTCTGCTTATTATCAAGGTCACCAGTTGGAGCATTTATGGTACTTTGAACACTTCAAAAACAGGTACATTGCAAACAGAGACTGCTAATATCTAGTACTACATGTAAACAAATCTGGGCAAAAAAGAAAATATGGAGCGGAAGTTGTAGCCCACAACTAACTCACAGATGCCATGGCCACATCATACTGTACCAGTGTTTGCCAGTCCTGGTCCTCAGGGCCCACTGTCCTGCATGTTTTAGATGTTTCCCTGCTCCATCACACCTGATTTAAATGATCAGGTCATCACCGGCTTCTGCAGAGGCTTGATTGGGAAACATTGTAGCATACTATCTATGGCCCTCAAATTATGTGAAATGTAGTTCCAAAAGAAATATCCCCCAAATAAAAGTAAGACGAAGAATAACTAGAATATTTACATTTCCTGAAGAAAATGTGTGTGATTGCTGCATCTGCTGCTGCTGCTTGCCAGCCCAGCTTCTGACAGATTCCCAGCTCGAAGTGTTGGTGAATCACGTCTGAAGATACCACCCAAAATTGGTGGTAATCGAATAATGCGTTAATTGACATGTGTGCCGACTGTGGCCACAGATCAAAGCAAATTAGAAAAGAGTCTCAGTGATGGTTTAACTGAAGTTTTACTGTGAAAAATATGGTCCTATAGTATAAAAAAGATTGCCTTGTGAAACAGATACTAAAGATTGGGTTGCACAGGACACAAGCAAGACATTCAGAGAGAGCTTAACTTAAATAAAATAATGGCGCAGTTGTTCTTGTCAGTGTGTGAAGAACAGCACATGATCTGTTTCTGGAATAGCTCAGCAAGATAAGAACATAAGAGACCAGATAATCTGGGCCCATCTGAAAGAAAAGATCAAATCCTCACTTCTGAAAAATGTTCATGTTTTGATGTTAGTATTGTGAACAACAAAGAAATCCTTAGTCTGAGACATACCTCAACAGTTTCACAACCATGCTGCACAGCATGGCTGTGAAACTGAGGAGTTAAATCCTACCCTCCCACTTCTGAAGCGTTTCAGTATTTCTGTTGTTGTTGATGTAAACAAAATCAACGATGAACAACATCTTTCTGACCAGAGAAGTGGCTCCACAAGACAGACTGATGCTTGAAAGTCTTAAGTGAAAGGATCAAATCCTAGCTGACAAACCAGTCTTGAGATTTTCGAAGTTTTTGTCCTCTGTGGTGTGAACAACAAATCTTACACCAAACAAATGAAGTCGAAGTTTCAGGAATCGCTCGCCGAGATAATCTGCTGAAATTATATGACTGATACCTGCCAGCCTGAGATGAATCAAAACTCAGCTCTGTTTTTCATGTACTTTCCTCAGTAATGTGAATCATAAATACTGTACAACAAGACACTGAACTTCAAGCTTTAAGAGTAGCTCAGCAAGCTAAGATGCTGATCATGTGGCTACCTAAAGATCTCAGGTTCAAGGATCAAATCCAGGTTATCTTATTAGAAACTCTTCCATGTTTGCTCCTCAAAACATGTAAAGAAAAGCAACAACAAACCTAGACTCCACTGTCCTCACAAATAGCTCAGTGAGAACAGTTGATTCTCAACAACCTGAGTTAGAGAGTTCAAAACCCCGCTGTGTTCTGACAATTTTCCACATTACAGCTTGCGCAGGACCAACTTCAAGAATGGCTCAGCTGGATAAGAGTAGCTGACAGGTGTGGGATCTGGATCTGTCAGTGGAAAATAAACAGAAGTGATAGTTCCTTAAGTCCAACTGATGTGGTGGATCAGACCCCAAAGCAGTTTAAGATATACAGGAAAGACTGGTCACTGATCTTCATGAGATAACTGTATCACATACTGGTTTAAACAATAGATAACTGATGATGAATTAAGTACAACAAGATCAACACTGAACAGAGAGCTGGCTCAGGAAGATAGGCCGAAGTGAAACAATCCTAAAGTGTATTACGTGTTATTCTTCCATCTTTTAAAAAAATTTTTGATGTCCCGTAAACCCCTGGGTCTGTCTCTCCAGGAAATGAACACAGCCCCTTATTTCCAGGGTTGACCATGGGGAGGTATTGAACCAGACATTACATGAGCACACTTCTTCTGGTTGTGGATTATCCCACCACACCACCAGGGCCCCTTCACATTTGGATCTTCTCTCTGAGCACTTTTAAGTCTTCACTTTGGGTGTTGGATTTCAAAAGTCACTGAGGGTCACAAGGATTGAACTCATGACCTCAGTCTCCCAAGCTGTCCTCTTCCAAGCTGAGCTATGGGGTCAGACAGTTGAATACTGTTTCTCAGAGGTTTTCATCTTATTTTACTTTGGACAGCAGCCTTCAAAATTCACTGAGCCTCATAAGGATTGAACACACAACTTCCAGCCTCCAAACCATTCTCTTACATCTTGAGCTATTGGATCAGACAGTGAGAGCTTGTTTCTCAGAGGTTTTCACTTTTTTCTTTGGATATCGGCCGTCAAAATTCACTGAGCCTCATAAGGATCAAATACACAAACTCCAACTCCCGAGCTGTTTTCTTTAAAACCTCGGATATTGGATCAGAAAATTGAGCCCTGTTTCTCAGAGCTTTTCACTTTGGACACTGAGCCTCATAAGCATGAAACACAACCTCAGAACCTCTACCGTTCAAACAGTCCTACAACCTGAGGTATTGGATCAGATGGTTGAAACATTTTTTTTCATAAGTTTTCATATCATCCTGTGGGCATTGTCCTTCAAAATTACTTGAGCCTTGGAGGGAATCAAACACACAAGTTCCAACTTTCCAGCAGTCCTCCAACCTCCTGAACTATTGGATCAGACAGATAAACTGTGTTTCTCAGAGGTTTGCACATTTTCCTATGGACACTAGCCTTCAAAATTCACAGAGGGAGGGATCAAACAGACAACCTCAGAACCTCCAAGCAGTCTTCTTACAACCTGAGCTGTTAAATCAAATGGCTGGCCTCTGTTACTCAGAAGGAACAAACACTCAAACCTCCAATCAGTTCTCTATTTCACCACCACAAACTTTGTGCTACTGGGACAAAAGTACTTAAAGAATCATTCCTGAGAGCTTTTCAGTCTGTCTTCTAGACAGTGCACTTCAAAATCAGCTAGTTGACTCAGGGACTGAAGCTACTACCTCAAAACCTCTAAGCAATGGTCTATCTACTATTTGAGCTTAAGTGCCTCTTGTACAAAAAAAGGGTTTCTCTCAGATCTTTCAGTATTTCCTCTGAGTTCTAGTCTTTAAAATTCACTCAGGCTTCAACACACAACCTTAAAACACATTAGGCAATAGAAATCATGTTGAACCACTGTGAGCTTGGGTGCAGATCCCAGAGGGGGACAGAGGGAATGAGTCCGATCGAACCTCTGAAAAACATGAAGTTGTTCCCCATATAACTCATGTCATTTAAAGTCCATTTTTGAAATAATTCACACATACTTCTCTGTCATGGGGTTAAGACAAGTACTGTTGTGTTGGGCCAGTCAGGCAGACATGGCACCACAGGTTAGTTAATGATGTTACTGAGTAAATGAAACGTGTGCTGAATCTGCCTGTAGATCAAAGTTAAATCAGAAAAGTCTTAGTGATGGCGTAACTAAAATTTTCACTGGTTTTAGAATCTGTCCACTTGAAAGACCCTGGGAGGAGAGGACATTTTAAGATGAATTGTTCACATTAATTAAGTTGACCTAACTTCAAATAATGAACCTTGTAAACTGTATAAAGTAACATAGGAAGTGGAGCTAACACCAACCTGTTTTATACATCTGTCAGTTTGTATTAAAAGGTTGTGTGTTAAGCTTGAATGGCTACACGCTGGTTCCATCACACACTTGTGGAACATGGCTGCACGGAGAACATTCACAAACGTGGTTGTGATCCAATTCAAAAGTTCTAACCCATTAAGTGCATCAGGCCAAGCCTTCAAAAATTTGGTATCTGAATAATGACAAAGTGATACCCAAAATATACTTGTAAGTCTTGTTCGGCATAAGTTTCAAATGTTGGTGAAGATTATAGATGATATTTGTGCCACAAGAAGCAGAAAATGTCTACCAAAAAAAAAATACAAAATGGCAGACAATTTTTATATTCAGAGATGGGTTTGGTCGGCATCCTTTGAATCTGCGTCATCCAAGGAACCTGCTGTACAAAAAAATTTCTTCTACCTCTAAATGTTCCTGAGTTATTAGCCAAAATATAAAATACTTAAATGGTAAACATTATACCAGCTAAACATCAGCATGTTAACATTCTGCGGTCCATTATGGCACTATAGAACACATGCTTTAATATGTAGAGCACTGTGCCCTGGGGTACCTTTGTACCAGGTATGATTACTTCAGCATGTACAGTATTTTGAGATTTTGATGAATATATACACGCACCCCCATAGATTTCAATAATTCAAAAATTGTTACAGTAAAAACTAAATATTTCACTAACTGTAACAGGGACAAATATGCTTTATGAAACTGAAATGGTGTGACTATCTGCAACAATGTGATTATCTTCTATCGTAGCACAAAATGATAAAACCTCTGTTGATCCAGGAGAGGGAGCTATTGCACCATAAATATAATCCCTGTTCCTCAAACACCCTTTCAACCACTTACACAATCAATTATGATCTCTATTGAATAATTTAATCACATAAACCTTGATTTTTACAGCCTCCGGAAAGTAAAATATTAATAGTTATAGATAAGAGCACATAAATACAGTATAACACCGTCATATGTGTGTAGATCCCAAGATTAAGATAATATTTGTGGTTGGATATGGCTGCTTAATTTGTGTTGCTACTTCATGTTGTAATCCCCATCTACCACATTTATCCCTGATTTAATCATCACATTTACAAACGCACACCTACGGAGAGAGAGAGAGGAGGCAGAGACAGCATATAGGCTCTGTCAACTGAAGAGATTGGCTCAAGGTTGCAGTGTCACCTAGCAACAGCACTGCGCAGGCGCAGCTTCAATAAGCACTGGTGAAAAGGAAATTGAGAGAACATAACAAATACAAGCCAAAGAGAGGAGGACATGGCCTTCACACCATCGACACTCACACACAAAATTGTACACCCATGTTAAATTAAATGTTGTTAACTCTAAACTATATCAGTCACGTTGTTCAGCCTTAAGACTGAACTGAAGGCCTCACCCTGCCCTTTTCTTTCTCCTCTGTTTCCCACTCCTGACTTGTCTCTCTCAAAAATATGCAGTGAGGCTTGTGTAAATAAACTAGCCCCGAGCACATTCCTCAAGAAACACACACTGTCGTCTCTGTACACAGTGACCTCTGAGCCAACTGCAATCATACACGCTACACAATTAAACTTCGAATCTGAGCTTATCGAGCCTGATGTTCGCTGATGTAGTACGTGCGAGCAGACCTTGGAAGTTTTGTATTTTCTCAGATCAGAAGATGAGGCTTCTAATTTAGCAGGTAAATTTTGAGCCCTTCGTTTGGCTCCGTGTCCCTGAAGAGCACAGGTTCTGCTTGAGGGCGTATTCAAGAGCAGAGGTGCACTTTCAGCACTTTTACAGGCCTGTAAAAAATATCCACACGGGAGGGGTGAAGAGACAAATGAAACATGAGTAAGGGCACACAAGTCCTGAAAGTGGGTGTTGTTTCCCTCTCACCTGGGCTGCAAAGGTAAAGCATACCTACCACACGGTTCGAGCATATACGTGGTAATCGTTGAAAACAACTGTTTTCTATGATAAATAATGAATTATTGGTCACACTTTATTTTACAGTACACCAATAAGACATGACAAGCCGTACTTTGTATCAAATTAGACAAAAACTAAAAATATGTTCTTTATTTGATAGTATTAGACCTTTACAGTACAGTTCTGTAATAGTGTGTCATTAATTACCCTCTTATGAAGTCTAAGAAGGGTCAAAGAGCAGAAAATAATATATATTAGTTTACAGTACAGTTCTGTTCTGCTGCATGTCCTTAATTACCCTCTAAGAAAATCCAATAAGGGTCTATCAGGAGAAATAATAATGTTCTGTTGTAATGTGTCCCAGATTACCCCCGAGTAAAGTCTAATAAGGGTCTAATATTGTCTAATAAAGAACATTATTTCTAGTTTTTGTCTAATCTGATACAAAGTACAGCTTGTTATGTCTTATTAGTGTACCATTGGTTGTGTAGTGTCTAATTAGGCTATAAAATGTCTAATAAATAACATATTATTTCTTGTTTTGTCTAAGTCGATACAAAGTAAAGCTAATTACGTCTTATAAATGTACTGTGAAATAAAGTGCTACCAAATTGTTTTAGTAAAAAGCACACATAGCACGTTACCAGTTTCCTGTTTAGTCAGTGACCAAGCCCTAATGTGAGTCACCTACACTGAGACAGAGGCATTAGTAGGTTAAAATAATGCACACACGGTGAGCTGTATGATGAGGTGAGTGTAACAAAAGAGGCAGCCGCTGTGGTTTCCTTTATTGCGGGGTTGTGTGAAGCAGGTTTCACATGTGATCAGGCACAAGCACACACCTTGTACATTCAGGAAGAGTGAGCCACTCAAGCCAAAAGAAACATCACACAGGAGACACCAGGTGACTGCAGCAGCCTTTTCACAATGTTCCAGAAAGTTTATTGACCAAATCTGAACTCTTTATTTTGGTTGTCTCTTTACAAAGAAGTAAAATTCCCCTGTCTGTCCGATAAACAGTGTAAGGTGTTGCTGCGTGGTCTAGATTCATGGTATGACTTGCTGACAAGAGTTACAGTGAAACTACAAAGCAGCCTCCTGGAATCAGCAATCATGCAGAAAAACAAATGAAACATACTGCGGTTTTATCTCAAATACACAAACAAAATGGAAAAGTAAGGAAAAAAAAAATGCACATTTTAATGATTAATTATTAATAATCTATGTCATTCATATTACACACGCGTGAACATGGTAACACTAACAGGTTAGTTCAAGTTAAAGACATAAGGGTAAAGGGGTTAAGCTTTTACCATTCACTTGTTAAATTGGTCAAATGAGAAGAGCAAAAAATGACATGCGTCAGTCTAAATGTACAGCATCGTGTTCTCCTGCTACAATAAGAAAGACAATATCCACCCCAAAGGAAAAAAATATATATATTTATATAGCACGTACCCAGCTTTGTTTGTGCATATGGCAGAAATAAAAAGCACAATTCAAATATCGTAGTAAACAAAAACACAAATTCCAGCAAGATGGTCCCCCCCATAATAATGGAATAAATACAAATATACAAATACTGTGAACATCTCTCTAGCCTCCATCGCTGCTAAGCTAAAGTGAGAAAATTGTTCCTCAGGAATGAGATGCAGGAGGACAGAGAGACGAGAGACCAACTGCCGGTAGCAAACATAGTCACTGGGCGAGTTTTTCCAGGTGTGAAAACTGTATGTTGGTCAAATGTTGTGGCGAGATAATTTACTTGTTATCCAGTCTTAGGAGCTGCTCCTTACCATTAACTGTTAAGGATTTTAACTGACCATCCTCCTCCACTTCCACCCGCTCCTGGCCGTTCTCCACGATCCTGGAACAAACAGAAAGAGCAGACG
This sequence comes from Lutjanus campechanus, assembly GCA_027495735.1. Lineage (NCBI taxonomy): Eukaryota > Metazoa > Chordata > Actinopteri > Lutjaniformes > Lutjanidae > Lutjanus > Lutjanus campechanus. The sequence continues at coordinate 10,851 of JAJHUR010088195.1, read as the reverse complement.
AGGTTATTCAGAGATTAGGAAGTCTGGCTGCTTCAAAGAAATACCACTGTAATGTCTGGGGGGTGAATATGAAGACACATCCAGTGGCTGTTTAGCTTAGCTTAGCATAGAAGACTGGAAACAGGGGGAAACGGATAGCCTAGCTACATTGAAAGGTAAATAAATCTGCCTTCCAGAAACTCCAAAGCTCACTAATTTACACATTGTACCTCGTCGCAGTGTTATGTGAGGTTATGTGCAAGACTACTTTATGACTGCACGTCGTAAATTCCTCAAGTCTTGTTATGACTGTGAGGTAAATGCCAGAAGTTGCTGAGCCTGCTTGAGATATATATGAGATATATATAGCCTTGTAAAACCACAGCTGGTTGATTTTACTGATTTATACTTCATTTTTTAAAAATGTAATACATAAATAAATAAATATAACATGTTAAAGTTCCAGTGTGTAAGATTTTAAGGAATTTATTAGCAGAAATGGCCAGAAAAAATTCGGGAACCACTGTCCCACAGGTTTGGAAGGGGAGAGTGACAGAGTGTTTAAAATCTGCACCGCTAGATGCCTATAAATCCTACACACTGGTCCTTTAAACAGTGAGCTTCAGAGGTGCTGGTAAGGTGGATTTAGTTACCTTGGACAGACCCAGGCTTGCTGTTTCCCCATTTCTGCTCTTTATGCTAAGCTAAGCTAACCGGCTGCTGTTTGTAGCTTCATATTTACTGTAAAGACATGAAAGCGGTATCAAGCTTCTCATCTCTCAGTAAAAAAAAGACAAATAAGCACACTTCTCTAAATGTTGGAGTAGTCCTTTGAAAACGCTGGTGAGTGTGATGTGTAAGCACCGTTTCGTAGTAATTTTTCTGCCGTTGATGAACTTGGTGGAGGTCGACACAGATCTGAAGTTACCCATTCCTCCTCCCCCGCCGCCAAAAGATGAAGAAGAGAAGGAAGTGATTCCTCCTCCACCCATTTCTCCAAATGAGCTAAAACCTACAAAAGAGCACACATTAAAGAAACCTTAGTCAGAATGGATCATAATCATCAGAAATTTATGATGAATGCAGTGTATGTGTTGTAATTTGTTGGGTACCTGAATCAAACGCGGAGAAGCCATGCCCAAACGCTGGGAAGCTCCCGAAACCAAAGAGCGATCCCCCCATCCTGCTTCTGCTTGCGCCCCTCTGGCGACTGCGGCTGCCTCCAAAGAAATCATCAAAGGGGTCATCAGCTGTGGAGGGAAACCGTACAAATTAGGAGGAACAGTTTTAGACTTTCAGCTCATGTTGTACTGCAAAATCATGTTAGATTTTAAAACGTTCAATTCTTTTTAAAAACACTTAAATTTCACCAAACAATGTGACAATTCACCGTGGGTTTGTCACGACCAGAGACATCTGTCATACTATACATCAGACATTTGATCCATTATTAATGTAAAAATATCGATTAGAGCAGCATTACAGCTGATTCTAGGTTCTAAAACATTTAAGTACCAGATAATGAAGAAGCTGTGGTGGATGTCAGAGCATCGGTTTGTAATTTATGGAAACAATCTTAACCCTAAACTGTCAAAGTGCCCAAAGCTTAATTCTCATACCAAAGCCCTGTGGACATGCTACTAATTGCGCTCTGCCAATCTGGGTCACCCCAACAGGATAAGGCTGGATCACTGGCACCATTTGCTGAAAGAAGACTCCTCCTTCAACCTTGAATGTACCGAGGCAACGGCAAGAAAGCTTCGTTTGTTCCCTCTGACAGAAAGCTTAAAATAAAAGTACCCCCTGACCGCTGTTCTAACTGCTTTGCTTGTCCATTCACTGAGAAGAAGACATTAGAGGAGACGGCTCAGCTCTTACAAAGCTGTCAGGAAGACAGCAGACATCAGTGGATGAAAGAGAGGAAGATGTAAAGCCTGAGGAAGGTGGCTTAAACACTGGAATTATTCTGGTTTAATTCTTGTGTACATGATCAGTGTACACAAAGAGATAGCTGGGAGAAAAGTTGAGGTATTCTCAAAGAAAAAGCAAAGCGCTCTCACACGTCTGTGCTCTGATGGAACTTTAAAAGCCTGTCGAGCAAAAACACTCAGATTCAATCAGTGAAGAATGTGCCACACCTATATAACATCGCACAGAGCCTAAGAGCTCAGAATAAATCAAACATGTCAGCAGGTTTTCAAAATGTGCATGAACACCATAATGCACTGAAGTGGAGGACAACAAAAACCTCATTACCAGTAGTGGAAGGAGTACACAGATCCTTTACTTAAGTAAAAGTACTAAGGCCACACTGTAAAAATATTCTGTTACAAGTAAAAGTCCTACATTGAAAATGGGACTTAAGCACACAATATGTACCTTCCTCCACAAGAAGACATTAAAACAATAACAAAAGTTTGATGAAGTTGTGAAGTGGCATGGAATCATGGGAGTTGTTTTCTCATATATAGATATATATCATATGTTTTGGTGGATAGTTTAATCTACAAGAAAACATCATATTTGATCAAATCTTAGTTTGTTTTCTATGCAAAAATCTTAGTCTGCAAAGTAACTATTAACTAAAGCTGTTAAATAAATGTAAAGGAGAAAAAAGTACAAGTATAAAGTGGCTTTTTTTTTTGCATATTTCTGTACTGTGTCTGCAGCATGTCTGACAAAAAAGTGTGTGAAAAAAGTCTGTTGATATCTCCTTCCTGTCCACCTCTTCACATGTCTGAGAATGAGTGTGTGCTGTTCTTGGCAGACGACTAAGCCACCGTCATCGAGTGAATCTCTGTTTGTCTCAACAGCGCGCGCACACACACACACACACACACCCACCACCCCCCAGTCTGCTGGCTGCTCTGAGGTGTGTGAGTGACAGATCTACAGGACCAGCTGCTGCTCACTGAGACAAGCTTCTGGACAATGCAGGACCGGAGGCTGGATGGGATTTTAAACAACATAACTGGAGCCTCTTTCTGTGGCTGCCATCTTAAGGGAAGTCAAGAAAATAAAATGGCTCTTTCCATAAAGTATCCAAGGAAAAACGCTTAATATAGAGTTGGAATTAACTTGACAAGACGGATGTTTTGACATATCCTGTTTCATCAAGCATAATAAAGGTTGTCCCCAGTCAAAATAGAACTTGAACTTTACTCTTCTGTGCGACGGTGCAGACAGCTTTATGGTTTGGCTTTTTTTTTTTAAAACAGTCAACAACAACAACAGCTGTGCTTCACCACTTTCTCTTCCATGTTAATAAATACAACAGTCAAATATGTCAGAGTTCTAATGTCAGTTTATAAAAACAAGGTGATGTTTTAAAAGATGATGACCTGACTTTTCCTACAAGCTCTTAAATTAGATTACAGTTTTTTCAGCAAGTTTATGTTGGACGCCCAGACTTGAGCGCTCACATGGTACGACGTCTCACATGTGCTCTGACACATGGAGAGACACACAGCGCATGCACACACACACACTTGGCGTTATTACATCTGCTTTTGTTTTAATACGGAAGCTATTTTTGAAAGCATTCCAGTTGAGTGATGTAGACGCACAAATCCATCCTCTGCCTGCGTCTGAACTCCATATTTAGAGCTCCGCGGGGTGAACTGCACATGCCTTCCAATCAGCCTTTAGCTGAACCCAGACAACCCAGGACAGGCTAGAAGGGCTAAACTCCCACAACTTTACTTAATACCACAACTGACACATCTAATACGATCAACCACCAAGCTCTATGTGAACAAATGAACAGCCTCTAGTCGACTGTGTATTACTTTAGTCAGTAGTACAACAGTTTTAAAGGCTTATGTAAAACAAAACAAAACAAAATAAAAAGTTACTAGTTTAACACAAATGCAGAGAGAAGTGATGGAAAAAACGAGAGAAGAATCTGTAAAGAATGTTAAGAATATTTTATAGACTTGCTTTTATGTGAGGTTGTCTTTTTGATATTTTTATTCATTTTATTTCAATTTATTTATATTTATAAGACATTATATGATATCTCTATTTATTTGTATTGATATGTTTTTTCTTTGTTTTTCTTGCTCTTATCTCTTTTATCGTTCCGTCTTATTCTACTATGTTTTTGTGGCTTTTACTTTATTTTGTAAATTCTGTTTTAAGGTATTTAACTATATAAATAAAGTTATTATTGTGAAAAGAGGAAATAAATATAGAAATAAATTCAACATATAGAAAAATCATAAGATAGACCTGTAGGGCTGCCACTCCTAATTTTTTGATTAATCCATAAATGTCAGATAAAAGTGAACAATCACAAGTATCACATGAGAATAGTACTACAACCTGAAAATTGAGAGCCTATTTTTTTTTTTTGACAATTTTGCTTGAAAAAACAACTTAAAAGATTGATCAATTATGGAAATAGTTGCCAAGTAGCTTCTACTGATCAAGTGATTGAGTGTTTTGTTTCAGTTCTACTCAGGTGTAACATTTCTTTTTAAGATAAAATGGATAAACCGCGTTAAATCAACATGCAATTAAAGCAGTGCTGAAACAAATGTCTTTTTTCTACATTCAAAGCTTCTAATGAGACTTCAAGTGTCTGTTGTCATATTTTGATGTGATGCCCCCCCTCCAAAAAAAAAATCACAAGCAAACAAAAAACAAAACAACTCCTCAAACAAAATCCTCAATGTGAATGAAGTGATTCATTGGATTAAATTAAATTAAATTTGTTTTGCATCATGGCAGCTCCATTTGCAACTTCATGAATAACAAACATCACGACAAGAAACAAAATACGTACATCCAACTTTACAATCACAAAAGTTAAGACAGGAGACAAATAATCCACTACATTTAACAACATAAATATAGAAGATGACATTCGAGGCCCTTTAACATAATTTGATCTGTGTTTAAACTCCAAATTTAATTTTAGGATTGACTGATGCCCTGAGATGAACTGGTGTCTTGTCAAGGCTGTCAGCTGGGAAAGGCTCCAGCCCCCCCGCAACCTGTCAGGATAAGCAGTTACGGACAATGGGTGGATGGATTGATGGACGGATGGATGGATTGACTGATGCACTAGAGAGTTTTTCAGTCTACCCTTATTAAATCACGGGACCCTTTATCTCCGGTTGGATGGTAACAATCTGCTTTCACTATTCAGGACATGGCTGGGATTAGGAACAATGTCGTTTGCCAATCTTAATATGTTATTATGGCTGATTCGTAGAGTTTGTCCAAAGGTTGGCCTACAGTCTTTGAGCAGATTTGGTGGAGCAGTTTTCAAGCAGTGGACAAACACTTCTTTGTGTTTATCTCAAGAGCATTATTGTAGTTGCAAAAATGTGATTTATTGTACCGTTAAATTACTGCAAAACTGTTAATACAGCAGCATGCCTCCCTTTGTGTGCGACAAGCATGAAAATAAGCAGTTCTGTGACCGCACTGAAAATGTTATTAAGTTTAAACGCCAACAAATGGATTGAAAACATGCACAGCATTCCAATGTTGATGAAAGAAGGATGAACTTCTACCTCTATTCTACCTCAAGTAAACTAAGCTTGCTGTTTATGTACATATTTGTATGTGTACTGCAGATGTATTTATGTGTTTTATCTTTTTTATATTACTGTGCCACTAACTGAAAAACTTTTCTGTAATGATGCAATTACTTTCAAACTGTTCAAGGATAATATGAATAACATCATCTTCATTTATAATTAAAGAGCATTAAATAAAAAATGAAGCTGGAGTAAATTAAGCAGTTTAAACCCTGGTTAATAGACGAAGGCTACATACTGAAGTGGAGGTCAGCATCCAGCAGAGATGCTGAGTGTTTCCAGTGTGTAACATTTAGTGGCAGATGACCTCCCGAGGTGAACAGTGCTTAGAGTATTGGAGGTGCCCATTACAGTGCTGTGGGGGATTATCACCAGGCTTTACAGAAGGTTCCCTGGGTCTAATGCTCCATCTTCCACATTTCTACACAGTATGAGCTGCTAGCTTACAGCCAATAGGAAAACTAATTAGGAAATATCAGCATTTTACATGATATGAAACTGTAAACTACAGAACGTCCTCCTTTTCGCCCTGTTTTTCTTGAGCCTTCCCAGGTCATCTGTGTATAATTCTGACCAGATAAAATTATGCAGTTAATAATAGCTATTGCATGCTTGCCAGTCCTATGACTCTCCTCGGTTCCTCTTTCTTCCTGCTCTTTGCAAACAAGAAATCCCATCAGTGCCTCGGCAGAAATGAAATGGACTTACCAAAAAAATCTGCAAATGGATCTCTGCCGCCAAAGAATTCCCTGAAAACGTCTTCGGGATTACGGAATGTGAAGCCGCCGCCGCCAAAGTGATCATAATGTCCTCCTGTAAAACATGAAACAACAATAAAGCTCATAAACTCTATGGCTATTCATCAGAAACAGCTATCATTACAAGTCATAAAAAATACAAATGCATTACCAAGCCACTATTAAATAATAATGTTAGTGGTGGTTAAATTTCTTTCAGAACAGTGTAGGAACCATGCCTCTAAAACAGCAAATCTACTCAAAATCATAGCTTTGCCATCTTACTAACAGGGATATTTTGTCATTTTGGAAGTCGTCCCCTTACCTCCTCCTCCTCCTCCTCCTCCTCCTGAAAGGCCTTCTTTGCCATACCGGTCATAAATATTCCTCTTGTTTTCTGTTGTGGGAAGAGTAGTTCTTTAGATAAGACAGAGACACTGATAAAACAGACAAACAGAAAGAAAAACTTCCCACTCGGTTGTATTTTAAACCTCAGTCAGGGTTATGAAAGTCTTTACGCTGCAAAGTACAAGTTAGCATTAGCACCAATGTGCTGCCTCTTTCAAATTTTGCTTTTCAGCGTGACTAATTTGCACTTTATGCAAGTGATTCATCAGTGTGACCATGTGCATGTGGACTTGAGTGACTGAAACTGTACAAAGCTGTTGCTGAATCGTAAAAAAGGGTGTAACTACTATCAGTGTCTGAACACATTTACTGCTAAACTGATAACTGTTTTTGACATCAAACAGAAAGTAAAACTAAACCCACAGCGCAAGAAAATTGCACAAGACATCGACAATCCAGCATAAACAATCCTGACATAGTGCGCTGCAAATGCTAACAATAGCTGCTTCTTGTGAGTGTGCGGTACATAACTGTGACTAATAAAATGAAAGTGTTACAGGATTCTGCTGTGCTCTCAAACCTACGCTATACATTTATATTTATAGTATTATTCTGGTAACGACATCCACTTAAATGTACTACAAGCAGTTTTTAGCTGGTTATGAAACAGTCTCGATGTAACACAGATGCCTCTATATGACCTACATAAGCAAACAAGACCATCAGTGAGTAGCCTGGCTATTTCTGGTTTTATAGTTATTAGAAGGATTCTCTGGGAAATTAGATGAAATGATTTACAGCACGCAGAAGAAGCAGAAGAGCCTATGTTTACATTTTCCCTTGCAAAGTTACTTCGGCCAGTTAAAAATAATCAGGACGTTTTCTTCAGGTTGTCATATTTTGTGCTTACGGTGGTGTAAACTCTACCAGGGCTCCAAAATCAACAAATATGATTTTTATTTAGCTGTTTTGAGAAACAGAAACATTACTAATTCCATTCATTTTACATTCTTGGCACATTTGATGCATGCAAAGTTTTACTGACCTATTTTTTTCTGGAAGTTAAAATCAAATTAATAATTTAATTATTATTGTTATTATTATTCACATATTTTATAATAAAATAATTCTTGATTTAAATAACATTTTCACAGTGCCTACATTTGAAAGATTAGGTCAAAGCATTTGATTTGGATTCTTGGGTAAAAAGGCTTTATAAAAGCCAAAGTATGTATGTGATGTTTTTTGATTAATATTACTAACATCTGAAGAGTCAGAACTGTTCTTTGTTTTTGTTGTAGTAGTGAGTGCTGTAACAGTCAGTTATATTTGATTGATCAGAGCTGTGGATATTTGTTCACTACACCTGAGCCTTTCTTACCCAAGCTACAGATTATATCAACTTCTTTTAAAAAATACAAAAATGTGAAATTATCGGCTATATTGGTATCAAGAAACAGGTAATTATCAGTTATCTGTAAAAAAACAAAAAAAAACAAACATATCATACAACCCTATTTTATAGAATATTTAACATTTAAAATTTTGGTTCCTTTCATTAAATAAAAATTTTAGGAAACATGATTTTGTTATTTGCCCTAAACCCTAAAGATATCAAACTGACAATAGCAACAAAATATTTAAACTGACACCCTGCCCCAGTAATCAGACGTGGACGTGCAGCAAAGATGACAACAAAAGTCATCTTCTAAATTTGAGGTGCTAAAGACCAAACATGCAAGTGGTAAGAAACGTTTCAAACAGTGCACTTCAGAGAAACAGCAGTCATCATGTACTCAACACGGCTATATAACAGATCTTCTCCCTGTTAAAAAGAACCTCACCATCGGAGAGCACTTCATATGCCTCTGACAGCTCTTTGAACTTTTTCTCTGCTTCCTCCTTGTTGTCTGGGTTCTTATCTGGATGCCACTTCAATGCCAGTTTTCTGTAACTGAGACACAAATTCCATACAGTTAAAATAAACACATAGGTATCAACATACAGACAACGTATGTCATAGACTGTAGATATGCCGAGGCTTAACAGTCAGTTCTTAATACAGACTTGGGAGAATGGAAAATGTGTATGTACTGTATGTGTCCCAGACAAGCCCCTATAAGAAACCCACATCCACAAGCAAGTCTTTTTTTAGAGTGGCAACCATGCCTACACCAAACACACAGACACTATATACACACACACGCACACATATACATACATGCAGACACTGTCTTTCTCCCCACCCAAGCAGAAATAACAAAGACAGCCTGAACTCCACTGACATGCAGCACAGCGGCTTACGCTGCATCAGCTGTTTGCTTCTAAGCCCAGCAGCAGCACTGGCAGCGGACACACAGATGCTGTAGTGTGGACGAGACTCAGGCTGAGAGTCAGCCGGCCAGCAGAAAAGGCTGCACACAATCCGGGGATTGACTCCCTTATGGATCTACAGTGAATAGTCTTTGTAGTCTACGTCTTTGTTGTAATCTGTGACATTATCTGGTGGTCTAAAGCCTGGTCAATGGTCAACCGCCCAGTTGAACAATAAAATGTCAGGGTTTGTGGTCAGAAGCCTGTACGTTCACTAGTAAAAGCAAGAGCAGCCCTTATCTTCCTCTTAATTCTAAAAAGTCTCTGAGGACAGTATTAAGTCTTTGCTCTCTTGGCTGTAATTTCATTAGGGACAGCTCATTAACAATTTTTCCAACTGATACCGATATTGCGACCTTGAGTATCTGCCGATACCAATCCAACACCATCTTTTTCCCTCTCTTAAACATTCAGCTGTTAATAACAGACTTGTATGGATGCACTTTGCTTACCATGGCCATCTAAAAGACTTCATGCTCAATTGTGAAATAAATATTCTACTCCCATTAAGGAAGAAACACACATGACTCAGTTCTGCAATACTGCGGCTTCTGTTTTTAAAAACCTTTTCACACAGAACTTTTAGCTGCAATTTGACTGGTCAGCAACCTTCTTATATTCAAAATGAAACTTAAATAAATTGGATAAACTGCACTCGCCTGTTTTGCTTTTTTCTTCCATGAGCTTAAAATAACTCGACACAGCTGATGTGATGACAGCGCTGCTGACAAGTCTCACTCACGTTCTAGGTACTGTTCATGTGAAACACGCTGCTCATCTGTGTTACTCAGGGATCTCTCTTTATAAAATGTTAATAAAAGTTTAGTTGAGAATTTACATGATGGTTTAGGCTATCCAATCCAGTGATTCTGGACAGTATCAGACCAATATCGATAATGAGTATTTGATCAACACATACATTACAGTTATGCTAGGAGGAGTTTATGGCATATGGGATGGATGGGGAAGATTCCCATGTTAACAGCTTGTGAGCTTTTCACATAATCAAGACATATGATTAAAGAACTGGTCGTATGAGGGTTAAAATACTGTGAAATGGCACTTAATTTGGGTTTAATTAGGCCTTCATTTAACAACAGCCTTTAGCTGATGTGAGGCATCTGACTAGTTGATTCCACCAGGCACAGCATGTCTGCGCCACGGTTTTGATCTGTCCTTAAATAGACTATGACCATAAAAAAATAATCCAACAACTCAACAAGCTGTTTTGTGTACATATGTATAAATGCCAAGCAAACCCGCAGCTGACCACTAATAGTTTTTGAGAAATCTAAGCTATCGCACTGAAAATGACCAATGAACCCAGTGAGGCCATAACGTGACACAGCCACGCCTGGTGGCATTAGTTAGATGTTAAACAGGGATAATGTTTAGTGTGTTGGCGATCTTAGTTTAGTGTGTTACCATGCTAATTTTTGCTAATTAGCAATGACATTAGTTTTGCAGGTAACTGGTCATGAATGAAAATAGAATGAAAAACTCAGTCTAATGGTGGCCCTACATGAAAAGTTAAAGCTGGGGTAGGCAGTTTATTTTTGGCATCATTGGACAAAGTTCCATAATAACCTTTAAGCCAATATTCACAGTGCTGTGTCAGTGCTGGAGAAAGGTCTGGCTTCACACATGATCACTGTGCTATAAGGGAAAAAAACGCACTGGCTTGTTTGTATTTCTTTAAGCCAATCACAATCATCTTAGGTGGGGTTAAGCCAAGGATGCAGTGACAGTGACCCTGTAAAATAGTGTCTGGGGGGGAAGTTGATTTGGTGGAATATTTGCATGTCGTGAGGCAAGGCCTGGCATTAAAATGGCTAAATCCCAGCAAAAGAAAAGGTAACAGCTAC
>JAJHUR010088194.1:0-19045 GCA_027495735.1 Lutjanus campechanus | reverse complement strand
AAATACTAGAGTGACAAGGAGAAGAATTAGGAGCCTGGCACTGGGAAACGCCTGCAGGAGGAGGAGGAGGAGGAGGAGGAGGAGGAGGAAACAAAATAAACCATCAAGAGTGAAAAAGAGGCTGAAAACCACGGCGGCCTGGGCAGAGTGGACAAGAGTTATGAGTTAGGTTGACCACAGAGAGGGGAAAAGAGGGAAGAAAAAGGCAGTGAGTTTATGATATGGAGAGATAACATACTATTCCCGATCATCCAGGCGACTGTAGCGTTGATCCATTCTTCTGATGAAAAGAGAAGCAAAACAAAGCCATTCAGCTTAGTTAAGGAGAAATGGTACTGTTGCCAGTGAGGGTGCTGGTTCAGAGCAACACTGGGGAAGAATATCACACCACAGGCATACCAATGAAGTTTCTGTTCACACTGGTATACATTATCCAGCCATATAACTGCATTTACAGTCTATGGTATAAAAAACCCTTTCTTTGAATTTAGTTGAGAGGAGAGCCCGACTGATACTGGACTTTTGGGCCCAATACTGATGTCTGCTGATATTCTTCATATATATAAAAACATCTTACAGAATATAGAATATATACAGAAACATGTTTTTTGTGTTAACACTTTTGAAAAATACATGTTAACAATAACATTATCAATAAAAGTTAAGTCAGGGTATGATGTCAGGGCACTAAAACAGTAACCTTTCAGCTATATTATTAAATATTATAAATATAAAATACACAAAAAGAACCTGAACCTGAATTTATTGTGCCAATAACGCCACCAAATAAAAACAATCTGCATTATGATCTGTTAAAAAAAGAAAAGAAAAGGTTTTCATGTTGGCACAAACCTAACAACAGGCCAATAAACAAACATTTTTTATTGTGTCGCGAACCAAATAAATAAGTGAAATAAGAGAATTTTGTCCTCCTTGACTTGAAGACTTGAGATGTGCTACCTTTTCATCTTTTTTAAAAATATGCTCTCTGGAGTTTGGGTCTAGCACTCCGCTGAGAACCCCACTGTTGAAGTGCAACCTCCTTTTCTGAATCGGAAAATAGTCTTAGTGACGGGGGACCTAAAGCTTTTCCAGTGGAAAAATATGTTTCTATCATAAAACACAAGCTTTTAGAATAGAGTTTGGTTCAACAGATAAATAAAGCATTTTAACTATATAAAAGGATTAAAGCTCGGTTTTCCTATTTTATGCGTTTAAACTGACAGCGACCTCATAATTTGTACTGACTGCCTGTCAAATTAGAGTGGTTGTTTTCACCCAAAAAGGGGTCCAGGCATGACACAGAAGCTAAGTACCCAGATGAGTTGCAGATCTAGCTGCTACTTGCTACAACCGACACCATTTATGCTCAGTTTTTCACGATTAATCAAGCATTCATAGTCAGGTTACATTCACTTTTCAGCTCTTACAAGACAAGACAGACGCTGAGCTCAGTGTCATAAGACAACAAACTACTTTTCCTGTCTGTTACAAAAGTGTCCCATGCTGCCACCCCCCTCCCATCCTCCCACCATGCTGCAACCCCATTCTCTGCTCGCATGCAGCTGCAAAAATAGTGAAGCTGCAACATCACACGAACACAGCAGGGGGATGTAGGTGATGGAGCACTGTGTCATGTACTGTCCAGGGTTCACAGACGAAGAGGTCTGTAGCAACGAGCCGATTTCCCTCTGTCTCTAACTTGTTTTACTTCATGATGAAGCAGCTTAAAAGGAGCAGTGTGCAATCGGTCCATCTTGACAGACGCCTTTTTGGCTGCTGCCACGGCTACTCTCATCATTCGATGAGTGTGCGGACATCGGACTCAGTTTATCCCAATATAACTGGCAGCGTATCTTCATATGATAATGGGAAACTACAGTCCTTGGGGCTTAGATGCAGCAGACAGCGGCTTTTAAGTAGTCTGTGAGATGGATCTAAAAGGGGTATCTAATTGATAGTAATTACTAGTCATTTGTTTCTTCTTCCTCTTTTTCAGGCTTATTTCAACAGCAGCCTGGCTCTTCTGTCTCAAAGTGAACAAACCATGTAACAGTGACAAAGCACGACAATGTCAGAGTGCATTATCGCCATCAAACGGGAAACTGCTGACACCGACTGTCTGGACTCCGGGGTACTATCCTTGTAATGTCGGAAAACTAACTCCACCCACAGAAAAAGAACACTGCATTTTCCATTGTCAACAAACATCCAGACTGAGGCCACATACTGATAAAATCTGTCTTTAGCAGACACATCAGTTAGGTTGACAAGCCACAATGTCTAGCACATATGGCTAACAAATATTTTGTGGTTATTTAAGTTAGCAGCTAATTTTGGACAGTGGCATCTATCATATATGAACCATTAACAACTGCTGTATATTTAGCAGTTGTTACATGTAAAAGGAGACTGTGATGTTAAAGCTACAACAAGGAAGTTTCTTCTTCTTTTTTTTATTTTGGAGGTCACTGCTGACAAACGCTGTGGTGTTTCCACATTATTAACCACAAATCATAAGGTCAAAATGCTTCTTTTGAACTGGATAACACATGACTGTGACTTTGCCTGTGAAAATACAAAAAACACCTACTGTATTTGCATCATCTGATTTCAAGGAGAATCCAACCCGGTGGCAGGCATGAAGAACAACTATACAGACATAGCTGATGTCCTCGCTAATGGTCTTATTTGCTCTTGTAGGTCATATAGACACACCAATATTAAATTGAGACTGCTTCATAACCAGTTAAACACTCTTTGTTGTAGCTTTAATATAACAAAAATCAACCATAGCTGATGTAACAGTGAATGTTGGCCAGGATGTTATTGGTTTCCATAACTTCTAACAAGTCAGAAAGACTTGGTCCTGAACCTTCCGGTCCGCACCAGTGTGTATAATTACCTGTCAGCGTCAGTCACCAGAGCCAGGCGCCCATAGTCCCATGCTACTTTTCTCAGGAAGGAGAACACAACCAGCAGCCCCTGGAAGTACAAAATAAACAGTGACTGTCAACACCTCTGGTCCCTCTATTTACATTACAGAGAACAACTGAACAAAAGTTACATAACTGCTTGAAAGTGCCCATCATTTAAAAAACACACTCCTGCAAGCACTTAACCTCAGAGTTGTGAAGAAGGAAAAAACAAAAACTGGAAAACACTGCACTGCATCATGATTAGGATATATTGTTGGATGGTACTGATCAGCTGTAGTAAGCGGGGACTCTATTTGAATGACAGAAAGACTCACCAAGAAGCACATAAAGTCAAGTGCAAGGACAGTAGGCACCCCGCCGAAAGGCAAGCCCTGGAGCACTGTGCTGCGAATTCGTGCAGAGTAACAGTAATCCTTGGAGGTGACATTGGGCGACGGTGTTGTGCAGCTCTCTGGACTGGAGCATCCTTGCACCCACCCAGTGGCCATTATTAATATCAAAACTCTGTGCATCACTCACTGCAGCATGTTGAAAACCTGTAAAGACAAGACAAACGTGTTATAACACCAAGTATGCTGATTATTACTACTGCATTCAGCATAATTGGTCACTGTCTGTGTCAGTACCTTCCCTCAGTATTCTAGAGAAGTGGAGAGAAGTTGGAAATAACTGGAAAACACACATCAATATAAAATTCTGTGGTAATGGTACATAAAATTTTCTGACCCGGCTCACATTTCTGTCTTGTCATTAGTCACATGCTGCTGCTTTTGCCCACAGACGTGACAAATGAAACAATGTTTTCAACATTTATAGACTTTCTGTTCCTTGTTTGTGGCCTGTAAATGTGCCAATGACACAAAGTTAACTTCTGTTCTGAACTCAAGAAAAATAGCTGTCTGTAGTCAGTGAAACGCTATACTCTGAACTACTAGGTCAGGGGTTGGCAACCTTTACTATCAAAAGAGCTATTTTTGGCAGGAAAAAAAAATAATGATCTGTCTGAGGCTGCAGCTATTAAATTCTCTATTTTCCTCAGAGATGACATCCATAGCTTGACTCGGGAGACTCTAGACTAGCCACCCGGAAAATTTAGAGAAAAAGGCACCAAGTCGTAGACTACACAAACAACAACAAACACAACAAAGTCTGTAGTTAATTGTCATGTTTAGTCTAGGGCTGCATTGTCTATAAAATGTTAGAAAATAGTAAGCAATGTTAAGAGTCTTGTTTTGTCAGTCTAAAATCCAAAGATATGATGGATAATTAACTGAGAAAAGCAGGAAATCTCCACATTTGAGAGGCTAAAAAAAAGCATTTACTAGCCTGAAATGGCATTTTACTTGCCCCAGGTGAGCAGGCGATCCTTATTGTTGAGCCCTGTAACTGGTGATTTATTTTTTCCTTTTAACTGATTTCTTGTATAGGCTACACATTTTTTTTAAATTGGAAATGACAGAACTTTAGATCTACCACAATGATAAATGAAAATGTAAAGAAAATAACTTATCCTTTTTAAAGTTTTTTAAATGTTAATAGCTAAATGGGAAACTTAAGTCCAACATGTATTCTCTTTTATTTCTGATTTTGTCCACCAACACTTGAAAAAATATCTTGGTCCCTGGCTTGCAAGACGTTCAACTTTCTTCAGCAGTTACTGGTGTACTTTGTGTTTTGTTTTGGACAGGTAGCGTATGGTACACTCAGCTTGCCTGAGCTTGTTTACGCTGCAGTGTACTGTCATGCACTGGGGTTGGATGAGAACACTGCCTCAAACACACAGTTTATGTTTGGGTTAGAGGATGAAAAACAATGTTCCATTTAACTCTTACTGTAGTTTTAGGAGTAGGGTGTCTAACCCTGACATGTCAGGCCTCAAGAATGTGGCCTGTTGGAATAAGCCTCATTTTGGCAGTCTACATACTCAGTTACTTTTCACTCTTCCTTCTGATCTCTGACTCATTTCAGTAAGAGACAACAAGCAGCTGACCTAAAAAGCTATTTGGTAGCTAATGATGGAAAGCATTGACAAAACATGAATAGTATATGAGGTGAACTAAGCCCCATGGGAAATGCATTTTACTAAGAACATCCTGATCCCATCCTGATTCCCTTTTTGGGAAAAAAATCTGAATATCTTTCCCCCTTTTATGACATTTTCTGACTCTGACTAATTTAATACACCAAAAAACTAATCGATTAATCTACAAAATAATCACCAGATTAATTGATAATGAAAAATTGTTAGTTGCAGCCCTACCAATAAGGCGCAATTACTGCCAGCTTGTTAGACTATTGATTAATTATTGCTGATTACATTTTTAATGAGTTAAATTCTTAACAACGATTAATCAATTAATGACTAATCATTAACAACCCTAGTCCAAATAGTCCTTTCTCCTGCCCTGGCACACAGCAAAATGAAAATGAAGTATGTTACACCAGACCTCCTGACACTGGGGTCAACATTCATTGACTCGAACAGGGATGCTCTTGGCCAGGAAATGGACTTGCATGACTATTTAAACTCCATAGCAAATATGACGAGCAAGGAGGGCAAAACTATTGATAAAGCACTAACCATCCATAAGCTTAGGAAATACCCAACAGCCTACACAACAGCCCTGGAGTTGCAGAAAATAAGAAAGTTCGTACTGATTTAAGGGTAATATTTTCTCCAACCTATAAAAGAAATCAATCTATCCACATCTACAGGCTGTAACAATCAAACGGTTTCATATTTCACTCTGACTGAGGGAAGGGCTTGGAGAGGGCGCGTAGGTGTTTTGGTGAGTGCCGGCGTGTGTGTTTGCACAGTTGCACTGCGATACTGGTGCCCTTCGACCCACTATTACCAGCAGCATTCACGACGCTGCTCATCTGCCCTAACACTAACTCATTTATCCGCTCCCTGGAATGCTGTGACATCACTGCAGAGGGACGCAGCCAGAGACGAACAATAAGCCGATAGAGACCGCAGGGTTCAAATGGACCGGTCTCAACCCAAGGAGGACACAACATACCCCCCTGTGCCTTCAACAACACTGCTGCACATCCTGGACCCACTGCCACGGTTCACACTGTTTAACATTCAACACCCACGTCCTGAAAAGGACTTAAGCACATTTCAAAAACAACTTATTATAACACTTAATTTATAAATGTTATTTATGGTACACTAAGGCCACCTCATCATGACAATACCAACACAGGTCAAGTACTGTGTATCTGTATCATTGTATGCAAATGTAAACCACATCCATCAATAAATGTCAGGCTCTGTCAAGAAATACAGGAATATAAGATCTAGGTCCCGGGCAAACCTTTGGTTATTAGGGGTATCACAATTCTCCAATCTCTCTATTATGCCCTGACAAGTGTCATTTACATTGTCAAAGACTTCTTTAAAAAGAGTCTATATGGTATAAATGGTGATATAACAGCCGGTAAGCTTTGCTGTGTCGCTCTTAAGGTGTGCATGCCAGATGCAATAAGTCGGCATGGGGCTGAAAGAAAAAAGATATTGGGAGAATCGCGATTCTGCCTTTAATACTGATTACTGAAATTAAAAACTCATTCCAATTGAATTTTGATTAAACATTGAAATTGTGACCCGTACTGGTGAGACACACTGTATTCCAATGTGAGACTCTGCATCACACAAATTTAGTATGAACTTGTTAAGCTATACGGCGAAAGACTGCAGTGAAAATTTTATTGAGTGTTTTTGTTGTTGTATATTGAAAATACACAACATTTTTCGAAAGGCCTTCCCTGGCTGATTTCATCTGATTTTATCTGTTGACTGTGTCTATTGACTCATTCTGTTGTTCAATTTTGTTGCTATTCTGTTTTTATTGCTATTCTGTTTACTTTTATTGCTTGTTTACTGTTTATTGTTCTCTGTACTGTGCACTTTGAGATTTGCTTTCAAATGTAAAGTGCCTTATAAATAAAATCTATTATTATTATTATTATTATTATTAAATCAAACTTTAAAAAGCCTGTGGACAAAAGCTAACATCCGAGAGTTGAGCCAGCTGTTGATAAGTATTGCGTTTATGGCCTTTGTTACTGAACAATCAAACATAACATGCAAAGAAAAGACAGATCTTGGAAAAATAATATATCAGATAGTTTCACATTAGCAAAGATCCACAATTCAACAGACTTTTGATTTGATTTTTTAGGTTTTGATTTGTAAAGATCAACAGTTGATTGGCTTTATGTCCTGACAGCTGTCATTTACATTTTCAAATTATTCTTAAGCTGCGCTGTGCCGTTTTTTAAGCGTTGTTTTTTTTTTTGTTCATACAAGCAACAGATGCTGCAAGTAGGTGGAAATGGAAAGAAATCAAAAATGGGAGAATTTGTGATTCTGCTCATTTTTAACATTGAAATTGTGACACCCCTACTAAATACATATTATCTATACTTGGATTGCATTGTGAACTGCTTTCATAAAAGGTACCGCATTTCCTGGTGTGTGGGCGCTATTTGTTTTTAATAAATGTTTAATCAGTCTTTGAGTTATGGCTATTGAGGTTCCCTTTGACCCTTTTAGTGTGTAATGGAGAAGAGCACTCCTAGTGAACAGGAGCAGCTAATATCAAAACAAAAATAAAATTTCTCATTATATAATTTGTATTTGCTTTTAATTTACGGACACACTAACACAAACACCTGACAATACAATGCAATAACAGTGAAATAAAACCCTCCTATCTTTTTTAGGCTTATAATTAATTGGCAGAGCAGAGCTGAGTCAACAGCTGTCTGACACAACTGTTGAGCATTATAGCTTTTTTAAGGTGGTATGCAATATAGAA
This sequence comes from Lutjanus campechanus, assembly GCA_027495735.1. Taxonomy (NCBI): domain Eukaryota; kingdom Metazoa; phylum Chordata; class Actinopteri; order Lutjaniformes; family Lutjanidae; genus Lutjanus; species Lutjanus campechanus. The sequence continues at coordinate 11,277 of JAJHUR010088194.1, read as the reverse complement.
CTACATAATACTGTCAGGTCCTGATATGCTTTGATAATCTGTCAAATCAGATATTATTATAGCCAACAATTATCGGCTAATATACGCCGATTCTGATATAGACCAATATAGAAGAGGTCTATCCCTACCAAAAGATATCAAGATGTCCAATTGCATCTGATCACATTTTGCAGTATGCAAGCCAGCACGCTTCTCTAGACACTCTGACCCACAATCGTCTGCACGGTGGAGGATAGAAGAGAAGAAGAGAAGAGAATAGAAAGCTGTCAACTCACTTTGTCTTTGTTTCAACAAGCTATTAAAAGTGAGATGCATGAATTTGGACCAAGGCAGATCTCTGTTGAAATACTGAATGACATATTAATAAACCACAATACTGGCTAAAACACATGACCTTTGTTCTAAATGGTAAACAATGTTAAAAGCCTGTAATTTCAACCTAAATATGTGATACCACTGAGCCCTGATGAAAGATTGGGTGTGTTTTGTGTATTTTGCAAATCCTATCTTCTATTTACTTTAACTATATAACTGACTATAGTCTAACAGCCAACACTGATAAAAAAAAAAGTCTTAGACTAAAACTAATTTTGATGTTGTCTGTCTGAAATAATTTTTACCAGCACTGTGTGATTACAGCGTGACTCAGCGGCACAGAAATACTGTGCCACCTTTCCACCTGATGCTAGTTGCTATGGTACCATCAGTCTGGCACCAATTCTCAAAATACAAATAAACATAAAGGGGATGAAGGCAGTGGGGGAGAAAATCTCTGGCTTGTCCAGTTGAAACTCAATCTAGAGTGAGTCTGCTGTTTGATTTACAGCACAAGCAGGTAAAACAATGTGGTTTGTCTGACTGTCTGGGATAATATGCACGGGTTTACCGGAACAAAACATCTATCAGGACTAATGAAATGAAAATGTCATGCAATACTGTGCCTCATTCAAGTCCACGAGACAGCTGCATGTCCATTACAAGCTAATAATACGGATGCAAACCTGTTCACTTTTAGTTTACCTTACCATACCATTTTAATGCATTGAGAAATTGTCCTCTGAAACTGCACAACACTAATGTTTTCTACAATCAGCACGAGCACACATATTCATGACCTTGGGCATTTACATCCACATTGTTTTCAATTAGCATGTGAGTCATTCTTTTAATCTTTATTAGTTAAATATTTGAACAGGCTTCGTTCAAAGGTGCTAAACAATGAGTTATGAATTAAGTTAGCAGTTGTCGAGCAGCACCAACTTGCCGCGCTCCATCTTGCTTTCCACACCAAATAAAACTAAATTTAACAAAGGAGGGACACACAATATGTCCCAGCAGTAAGTTTAATTGGTTTTATTCTCGTGTGTAATCCAGATCATGAACGAAAACCAACCACTCCCTTAAAGTGGAATACTATTCTGCGCTCCCTGCAAGAAAGATATAAGCAAGCCACCTTAAAAAGTTCCACTGACACAAAAAAGTTATACTTGTACTTCCAGCAAAAACAAAAGCAACTCAGTGGCAGATAATTACAAGTGTTGGTTCATAACAATCCCTCGTAAAGCCTTTGACAGACAGATCATACGTTCTTGTCACCACACACATCATTGTCTCTGTTTTCACCTTTTAAAGGTTGGTTGGTGATAAACTTATCAGCACTGTGAAAACCAGAAACAAAGGATTATTGTATAGTACGAGCAAGGTGCCAACAACACCTGACCTATGATGACAATAATTACACATTTCTATAAACATTTGTTCAAATAAAATCAAACTGTGCTTATGAAATTATTAATATTGTAAGTAAACACTGTTCTGAATCCATTATGAGCCCTGCTCTGCTTTTGAATTCACACGCCTGCTTTATACATTTTACATATTTAATATATGCTGCTTCACAACTAGGGCTGCAACTAATGATTATTTTCATTACTGGTTTTCGTGACTTATCAATTAGTTGTTTGTTACATAAAATGTCAGAAAATGGTGAAAAATGTTGATCAGTGTTTCCAAAAACCCAAGATGACATTCTCAAATGTCTTGTTTTGTCCACAACCCAGAGACATTCAATTTACTGTCATAGAAGAGTAAAGAAACCAGAAAATATTCACATTTGAGAGGCTGAGATCAAGGGATTTGGACTTTTTTTTCTTAACGACTCAAAACAATTAATCCATTATCAAAATAGTTGGTGATTAATATACTAGTTGATTAAAAATCACTTAATTTATTAATGGTTGCAGCTTTATGACATAAAAATCAAGCTTAGCAAGAATTCTCCAACGATGCCGATGGCTGATAAAGCAGATTTACACACATTTGCCTTGTTGGTATTAGCCTGTAAATCATTGACCACTGCTCAGTGCCGGAGCTTTGATTATCACAGATTGTGATGATGTCAGAGTGCAGTTTCATAATCATGTCACAGCATGCATGAAAAGTTAAGATTACACAGAGAAGAAAAAGAGGAAATGAAAAGAAGTTATATGTTTGACTTCAAATAAAACCTCTTCCTCTGCTGACACGGTTTCATGAGTACATTACTCAGCATTTCTTGGTCAAAAATGTTCAAATCAGCAATGGAGAGGAGAGCATATGAACATTAACATTAGGTGGACAGCAGATTAAAGTTGATACCACATGATCAAAGACTATTACTGCTAAATTATATTATAACTTAGTCCTTTTTTTGCGCACACACATTGTTATCCAAGGTTATACAATTCATACTAGTCCTGGGTTAAATGTTGAAACACCAGACAGTCGTGACTAATGTTTAGATTCTAGAGTGACGCATGACTCTTTAGCAGCCTTTAACCATGTTTCAAACTGGCCCTGAATGGAGTCGATTTTCAGGGGATAACCCCGCAAATTCAGGGCTAACCCTGCTCCAGAGCAGGGCCAGTGAGTCCGGGCTAAAGTCTGACTTAGTCCACTTTGGAATGTGCCAAGATTGTGCCAGTGTGAAAGCTTCCTTTGCCCAAAGGCTTTTCAGGTTCCTTAAAGCAGCAGCACCCAACCTTTTTGCTTTGGAGCCCCTCCAGTCCATATATACACCAAAAGAATTAGTGATTCATTCCAAAGCTTTACCGTCAAAATGGCAAATGTCTCTTTTCTAGTATAAGCTTAACATTTTTCGTTTTAACAACCCAACAGAGTAGCCTTATACACACTCATTCTTACCAAAAGAATAATAATGATTCATTATCACAGAGCTTGAGAGATCACAGATGTGTAGTCTCCTAAGTAGCATTTTTTAATAACATTGTATGCAGACCTTTGCATTAATTGTGAATTTAGTTAACACATGCTAATCTAATTTTGACAGCCTCAGAGCAGACAAAGTCTTGGGGATCCCTGTGATTTTTGCTGTCCCCCTAAGGTGTGCCAGGACCCCAGGTTGGGAACCAGTGCCCTATATGGTCTTAATCACTGCTGTATAAATCAAATGAATTAGATCATCTGTCTAAAAGTAATCTTACTTCTGTAATTTAATTCTACCTTCAAAAGACTAGGGCGTGTGTTTCTCCCCATTCTTTGATTGTAAAGGAAGCATGAGCTTGTTAAAGCTTGTTGACTGTTTTAGTGTTTTTATAATGTAATAATACCACAAATAGTGTTTTTGCAGTCTTATGTTATGAATGTGAAGCTTAGTGTAATGTGAAGAGTTGATTTCTAATATCTGTTTCACTGTCATTATTAATTCAAGATTTTGGCAGCTGGTCAGACTAATTAGGCAATCTTAAGGCATCACTTTGCATTCTGCTTGTGACGGACATTTATCATCATTTTTCACATTTATAGATGCAATGAATGATTGATGAAAAAAAGTAAATGGATGCTTTCAGGATGCTCATATAGAAAGAGCACAAATGCCCTCAACATTCGGTAAGGAGCCAATCTAGTGTCACCCCTTCCATTTTATCTTGTGTGAAATCAGTATGACCAATAGTGTGTCAGGCTGATTCTTCTTGGAAGCCTTTCAATCAATATTCATTAAGTCACTAAACAACAGTATGCCTCATGATGTAAATATTAAGACTGCTAACAGTCCAGATCATGCTTATCCCTTTATGGGCTATGCCCAAGGAAATGCTTAAAGCTGTGACTAGTCATCATCAGTCCATGCTGAAGCCCATGTCATTCAATCCAGCACAGTTTAACCCGTTATTGTCAAGAGATCCTCTAAATAACAGGATTGCTCAATCATCAGCTTTAGATAGCTGAGATATGTTAGGAATAACTTATCTTCAGCCGGTTATCTAGGTATGTCAGACTACTGGCCTGAATACTAGCAAACTAGACAGACATTAAAACCACAGCTGCATTGTCTAATAAATCTCTATAGGTTCCCCGGATCCTCGCACAATCTCCCAACAGCTGAGAGGAAAGCATTATGGAGGTCCAAACAGATTTAGAAAAATATTCGGACATCTGTCTATTGATCTAACTACCTCATCACAAATAGCAGAATATCATCAATGACTAAACAACAAACCAATCATCCAAGTGCGCCTGATGCGGACCAGCAGACTAACTTCATCTAGGGTTGTGGCTCAAGTGTGGCAAATAATAAAATAATAATGAGAGCCACAGTATCCTGTTCTAAAACAAAACTATAACGCTGACTTCCACTAATTAGGGAAGCTAGGTCACATTAACGCTACTGTTGCTGGAGCTCGTTAACATTCGCTCAGTTAGCCTCACGCTAATGATAACGGAATGTGTTTAATCGTTTATTGTTCTGACAGCAACCATGAAGTTTATTAATGAAGTAGTTAGCAAACAGTCAGCTGTAGAGACCACCCAAACACGTTTATCGCGAAACACCAATAAGTTAAATACAAAGTTTATTAATAAGAAAAACAACTTACCTTGCTATGATACGCAGCAGGGGCTGAAACTAATACAATTAGCTAATGTGGGCTAGCAACCGTAACGTTGACGTTAGCTAACTTAGCCCCTCGATGTAGCAAGTATCAGGTGGAGACTCTTTACCGACAGTAGGCAAATCTCTGCATCAAATTATACTCCGTCCTGGCCACTACATTAAATCTAACCAAGTGTGGCTGCTCGGTCAAACTGTCTAACTAGCTGTTAGCTGTTAACAATAACAGACAAGTCTGAGCTGCTACGGTCGTGCCTGTCAGCCAGTTGAACAACTATCGCTAACCGAACCAGTCCAACGGGAGGCGATGCCAGTCAGGTTTAGAGCGTGACGTAAATAGAAATAGATCACATAGAGAGACGACACAGCTTTATGCGCCGTGAACGCTAAATCTCCTTATATGTAGCTTCTATCCTATTCGATTTCTATGTGTGCCCCCGGCGCGCACGGTACTCTTGTAGAAATCGCACAAGAAAGTAGCAAGTTAATTTTTCCAACTTTATTTATATTTTCCAAAAACAACAAGGCACTTTTCAACCATCATCACAGTGTTATCAGCGTATTGGTTGAGCATGTAGTTCAACTTATATCAAAAGTTAAATTTCAAAACTAAATAAATCGCACAAGTTGTAGGGCTGATCTCAAATTACTGTATCAAATAAAGAGAATAACTTAAGAGCTTTTTTATTATTCATAATTGTCAAAGACTTTCTAAGCAGTTCTAACTCATTCTTCATGTGATTTAGACAGGGTTTAGTTTTAAATGACCAGCATTTGTGTGAAGACTTTTAAGGCTGCAACTAACGATTGTTTTCTCGATTTTTAATTTTTTAGTGGTTTCGTCCGAGCGTCATAAAATGGTGAAAAGTCTTGATCACTGTTTTCCAAAGCCCAAGCTGATGTCCCCAAATGTCTTGTTTTGTCCAAAACACAGAAATATTCAGTTTACTGTCATAGGAGACCGAAGAAAGCAGAAAATGCTGAAATCAGAGAATTTGAACATTTTTTTATTCGAAAATGACTCAAAACAATTAATCAATTTTCAAAACAGTTGGCGATTAATTGAATAATCGATTCATAATAGATTAATTGCTGCAGAAGTTCCAAATGTGAATGCTGTGAATGGTGATATCTCAATTCCCTTGGACTGCATGTCACTCCAGAAAAGCTGCACTGATTCACAATGGAAAAGCATTAACTCTCAATTTCCCCTTCACAGACAAACAAGTTATGTGTAGCTTGTACTAGCACAAACGTCCACATTTAACACCAATCACCAAAATCGCGTTTTCTTATTTGCACTGAGGGATATTTTTTTCATGTGGTGATTTTCAGCTAGCTCGGCTAAAACCGGTTGGTCGCATGTTGATGACGTCAGACCTTTGACATTGGCATGGATGGAGCGTGATAGAAGGGTAACGTTAGCAAGCCGTGCATTTCTATGTCAAACTTTTGCACTTTCTGATAAGATAATTTTTGTATTTGCGTTATTAATTGGGGCAAATACTACAAATCAAAGTGATACTACTCTGTTTTTAGGATTCGTCCTCCCGCCTCACGATTTTTAGCATATGCTACTGATAGCATTAGCAAACACCAGCCTATTAGCTGCTAACCATGTATGTTTTCTTTTTCCAGTAGGCACAATATTCGCTGTAGTTATGGCTCTCCCCCAGCTTTCAAGATGCCTGACGGGGCTCCTCGTTGAGACATCGTCCATAATTCATCAGAGGACTTTTAGGTGAGAAATTTTATGTCAAATTGTATAACTCAATATTGTGACAATTAAGACTTTGTAGAGATGTGGTCTGGGTAATTAAACAATTTCTTCTTAAGTTATTATAGACGTTAAACTAAATAAGATTAGTTTAAGCCATGCACTGACATAGCCGCTAATAGAGTGTAATGCTTAAGTATATTTCGGTCATAATGGGATGATAATGGGAAAATTTGCCAGTGACAGAATTGATTTCACTTTGCAATTTCAATTCAAAGTGATGATGTCACGGTGACACCTTTTGTGCGACTGCATGTTGTCATTAAAAAGTGGTGCTTGGATTTGTATATTGATACAAATACAGGTGTCAGGGCTGAGCTGTAGGAGGATTGAAGCCAAATTATTTTATTTAACAGATAGTTACAACAGTAGATAATTGGGGGTGTCTCTCTGCACCCCGTAACAAATAAAACAATTTCCTAATTTCACCACATAACACAGTTTGTGTTTAGAAAGGTTTACCCCCTTGGAGTCAGGCCTGACTCATTTTGCAATTTACTGTTTATGGAGCAGCTTAAACAGTTGTCTCCACATGACACGATCAGCACAGATTGTCTCTAATGTTCAACGAGCAAAGTTATTTTGTCAGAAGGTGAATTTTAAAATTTCCCCCATAGAAAAGTGCATTTTTGTATGACTGCTGACTTGAGGGGTCTCTGGAGGAGAGCTGTAATCAATATCATCATGTCTGATATGTACAGAGGTAATGAGTATTGTCCCAGCAGGACTTGAATATGACCATTTTCTCTTTTGTCTTGTCAGTGTTTCTTCTGTCGCAGCAGCCATTCAGAAGATGACAAGAGTGCGCGTCGTGGACAACAGCTCTCTGGGAAATACACCATATCACCGTGCGCCAAGAGTCATACATGTCTACACCAAAAACGGCGTGGGAAAAGTCGGTGATAAAGTGTTGCTTGCCATCAAAGGACAGAAGAAGAAAGCGCTAATCGTTGGACACAAAATGCCCGGAGAGCGCATGAATCCACGCTTTGACTCAAACAATGTTGTTCTGATTGAGGACAATGGGAACCCCACAGGAACGAGGATTAAGGTCCCTTTACCCTCACATCTACGCAAAATGGAAGGAGATTACTCGAAAGTCCTCGCAATTGCTAGTTCATTTGTTTAATAGCAGCATTATTCAACTGTGATTGAAGATATACTGTATGTTTCACGTCTGCTGGGGATATTTGAACATTTTATGAGTACATGTTTTTTTCTTCAGTAAACTTTAAAAAGAGCAAACACCCTGTCACAATTATTGTCTCTATACAGTAATCTGTTACTTCATTTGTGTAATAACACAAATGTTAAGCCCAAGGTGACGTCCTCAAATGTCTCATTTTGTCCAAAACCTTAAGATATTAAGTTTACTGTCATAGAGGGCTAAAGAAACCAGAAAATATTTGTATTTAAGAAGCTGAAATGAGAATTTTCCTTAAAAAATAACCTAAAGCAATTTATGAATTGATGATCAAAATATTTGGATATAAATTCAATAGTTTTTCCCCCTAAATATTCACCAATTGATGCATGAAAAGAGAAAAAAACAGAACTATTAAAAGAAAAGTCTTTGGATTCATTTCAGGTGACTTGCAGGATGAGTTTGGTTTAGCGTTATTAATTCTAATACATTTCTATATTTATTGCAATTTTCCTTCCACTTTCTCTTTCCAACACAACACAAGCAAATGTAAATGTAGGCATGTAGCTGGCGAAGAGGAAGAAGAAAAAGACTGATTTAATACTAAATAACTGATTAATCATTGCAGCTCTACTCAAGTGGTTTTCAACCTACTTGACATTTCATTGAGGCCTCTCTATGCTTACTATAAATATAACCTTGACCGTAAACACATAGCATAAGCACCAAATGTAGGTCAAACTCATGTTATCACGAACACAATGACCAAACTGAGAAAGCATGAAGGAAATTTTTAATGAAGGCACAACATACATTCACAACACAAAACACATGACGAGCACATTTTTCTTAGCTGTCTATAACATCATGGTGTCATGTATAAGGCATTCAGTCTCATGTGATCCCTGTAAATGTCACTTTGAGTGGACCAATATACAGTATTTCTCACTAAGTTGAGGCAACTTCACTAGCAGCTAAAAATCTCAGTGCAAAATAAAAAAAACAACTAAAACATGTCAGCTGCTTGACTTCAACTAAAGAAAAAGATTGTTTTAATATATTAAAAAACTTAATATAATTAAAAGCTAAACTTCAATATCAAATGTCCAAAAATTAAAAAATGAAACATATCATTGACATTAGAGCTGGTCTGTACTGCCACCTACAGGAACATGGATGAAACTACCAACTTAACACTGAGGTGATCCTGATACTCTTGTTTTAAAATCTGGAAAAAATGGAAACGAATGCAGAATAATTAAAAGAAACTATAAGACTTAACCGTTTAAAACACTACAGTAACAGACTTTTTCTGATTTCTCCTCTGTTTTGTGAGATTTTGAAATAAATCTATGAAGTTATTAGTAGTAAATGAGTTGACATTCATACAGACAGCAAAGCTAAAATGCAGAAATATAAAATCGACTTAAAATGCATGTTACAGCTAGTGATTTTTGTCATGCACGGACTCATGCTGTGTTTACAGAGATGACACATTTATGTGGCACAGCGACTGCTTCATACTGTAGGTTTGCATAGTTGTGCAGCAAATTTGGCCGGGAGACACTTAGCTTGGCTGGACTTTGGTTTCCATTATACAGCTCTTTTGCTACTTGAGGTGGGATGTGTTTACAAATCAACGGGTCAACTAAGGCCGTGGGGTCTTCGGGGTTACAGGTTCGTGGCAGTCTGCAGGCTCTGCACCCTCCTCCGGTGAAGGCGGACCTCTTCAACCGCACATTGTCAGGTAAAGCCACTAGCAACATGAGAAATAAAGATTAGATGAAGGGAAACGATGGACAAAACGTACTGAGGTTTTCTTTTCAAACAGAACTCACCTCTGTGATATTCATCTCAGCCTCTCCTGACCCCTCCTTGTCAAACTGCTGGAAATACCCTGTTGAAAAAATTCAAAGTTTTCACAATTTGTCTGCAAACATACAGCCCTGATTCTGAAAAGGTTGAAATAAATAACAGAACGCATATATGCACTCATTCTGAATTTGTCTGCAACATGTTCCAAAAAAGTTGTGACAGGGGCATGTTTACCACTGTGATACATCATATTTTCTTTTAACGACACTCTGCAAGTGTTTGGGAAGTGAGGACACTAAGTATTGATGTTATTTAGATTTTACACAACATCCCACCTCTCTTGGACTTGGAGTTGTGCAGTGTACCTTTAGAATAACACCAGTAACAATAATACTCACTAAACATGGCTTCAAGCTTGACCAAGCAGCAGATGAAGTTGTCAAAGTCAATCATCTCATTCTCTGCGTAACGGGCCACCAGGATCTGGTTCAGTCTGTTGTTCAGTTTGAAACCTGCACAGGAAGAAAATAAGAAAAGGGTCACACTTCTCATCTGTGAGTCTGTGTACAGTCAATAACCAATAAACATAATAATCAAGAGCATTTTACCTGCTGCCTCCACAGCAAGACGCATCTCATATGAGCTCATGGCCCCTGACTTGTCAAGGTCAAAGTCTCTGTAAATGACCTGAGGGACAGACACAGAGATGTAAATAAAAATACAGAGAAGTTTAAGTGTGTGTTGCGTTTTTTGACATTGTTATTTTACTCGTTCTTACCAGCCACTTTCTGATCTTGTTCCAGAGGATCTGAAACTCCACCAGCCCTAAACGGGCGCTGCCATCTTTCTGGTTAACACAGTGTCAAGGGGTGAAACTAAACAGACAATCATAAGCAGGCTAAATGCATGATTTTGTCAATTACCTCCGCCAAGGAGGGTATATTTTTGGTGCTCTCTGTTTATCAGAAGGATCACGGAAGGAAGGAAGGAAGGAGAAATTTGACAGAAATTTGATTGGAGCACAGAGCAAAAAGAGGCAGGACTTAGGAAGGGTCGACTGTAACAACACTTTTCCTCTGAAACTAAGGCGTGGCTATGAAAACTTATATACACAAATATCATGCAACTAATAATTATACTCTTACTCACATCCATTGTTAAGTATGTGAAATATTTCCAGTGTAGAAGTACATGTGGCCAAATTAAAGCACAGCTGAGATGATGATTCTGACAGCTTTGGGAATATATATAGTGGCCTCAGTGGTGATCTGTGTTCTCCAAGTAAAAATATCAGTTTTCAAAATCATTTTTTTGTTTATCTCTGCGTAAGATGTGAGACGTTACCACTACAGCAACCTGGCAACCACTGGAATTGAATGGAAAGGAAGTGAGCAGGGGGAGTGTGACCTCTAGTGGCTGAATGTTTTTAGTGTCATTAATAGCACCTTTAATAGTTTGCCATCCATTCATGCTAATAATTCAAGAGGATACATCCATCAGGTTGACCATCGTCCTGCATGATTCCACACTGAAGCCATCAGTCTTCAGGTCTTTGTCTGAAACAGCAAAAAAAACGCTCATCTGAAACATTCTGACACAGTTACACAGAGGCTCGTCCAGGAAATTAGATGTTGTGTACACTCTACAGTGGAA
>JAJHUR010088189.1:0-11280 GCA_027495735.1 Lutjanus campechanus | reverse complement strand
TCTGTATTTATTTGAGGCTCAGTACAAACTGTGGCAACAACTTTCCTCAGATGAGGACGATAAAGAATCTGTCCATCTATCTAAACGACCCTCTGAACAGTTGACGGAAGCGCTTGAATCACTGATGGCTTGTATTCCAGAAATAATTCCCAAAACACAGCTGCACCTAATCAAAGGCATGTTTCCTAAATCGAGCACATTCAAACATTCATTAAAAATAATGATGGGCTATATTAGAAATTCTGTCATCATTATGATCCCTATATTAGAGGTGCAGAACTGCTGCGAACATGAGAAGTGAACAGGCTCCACACTGACTGATTTTAATTACAGGCTGCTCTCAAAAAGTACAGCAGTATTTAAAATCACTTATATTTGACAATGCCATAATTACTGTATGGAGCGTGCTTTATCACGTACAGCAACTTCCCGTGACAGTCAGTCGTTTTCCGCAGAGGTAATAATTGCGTGACAGGGTAATTTCACCAGATCAATCGATATCCAAAGTTCCAATGGAGACGGACCAAAAACACAAAGGAAACTGTGATCAATACAGTTGTTCTCTGAGACCCAAATCCCTCGAAGTAAAATAGTGTAGATGTCAGAAACCAGTTGAATTCCTCAGCAATGACTTTCTCTTTGCAAAGCCCTGGGGATGAGCGGTACAACAATGGCAAGACACCACATAGCTGCAGAGATATTACAAATCTAAGCTGTTTTGGCTTTCTTCAACAGTCTCACTGCAGGAGCCCACAGAAGAATTTTCTCTCATTCAGTGGGACAGAATTGCCCGGCTTTGCTCAGCTTTCAATTATTTAAAAGGAGTCACAAGGAGAAAGATGAGGGTGAGAAAATCCCGTTTCTCTCGCATTACACCGCGTACGAGAGCCCTTGAGATGCCTCAGTTGTCTTAGAAAATAATACGGAGTGCTGTGAAATACTTTTATTTTCCCCCTTTTTCTGACTTTCAATCATTGCACGACTGTGGGATTACTTTGTCATTGTATCAAAACCGCATCACGACCACAGCTCATGTGTCTCGCTCAAGGTGTACTCATTATCAAAAGCCAGACAGTCTGCCGAGCTTCAATATTTCACAAATGAACCAAAGGACATCAGATAATATTCATTTATTACTTCAGCCTGAGCTTTAAAAGGAAGAATTACCATCCATTTACTTTATGGCCAACATGCTGCCAACATATCCATGTTTTAGGCACAGATGTAAGTGACTGCTAAAATAAATGCTGTGGGGCATAAACCATACCACTCACTACAATATTAGGGCAGCCAGGAGAACCGTCTGTTCATCTAATTAGGGCAAAATAAGTAAACTTAAAGTCTCTAGGCAGTTAAGAAACTTGTTTATATGGGTTAGAGTGCTTTGTCATTTTTAGCAGAAATGGGATAGAAAACAAGCTAAAAACAAAAAACAGAAAAAAAAAACATCTAGAATATTTTCTCACTGTGCAGAATTTTCAAGGCTGATATGTTTCCACATACCTTGTGCGTTTGTGTAAATCTGACGTCTTTGTGTAAAAAAAAAATAAAAAATCCAATTAGCAACTGGTTGCCTTGAATGTTTTGTATTACTGAGACATGTATAGCATGTTAAAGGTCCATTGTGTGAGATTTATTTGGGAATATATATGACAGAAATTGAATATAATATTCAAAAGTTTTCATTAGTGTGTAATCACCTGGGGCCAGATTGTCAAAACCCTATAATCCAGATCAGAATTATCCAGATTAGATTAAATCTCAAGACTGGATATTTCAAAACCAGGATATGTGATCCTGATCTTACAAACAGATCTGGTAATCCAATCCTACCCAGAGATAACCAGCCCCAGCAAATTCTGCAATTCTGGCCTATGTCTTGTGTGTTAATGCAGATTAGTGAATATGAATATTATGTAAATTGATTTGCACAATCTTTGAGAAACCAGGACAAAAGTGACAAGATCACTTTTATCTGTATCACATATAAGACTTACAAAGAGCAGCAGTAGTAGTAGTAGAAGTAGTTGCTGTAAAATATAAAATAATAATTATTGTCATCATAATTTATATTCATACATCACTTTTCATAAACCCAAACTGCTAGCAATAAATAATCCCAGAAAATCCTCAAGCTCTGGCCTGTGTGCTTATGCAGGTAAATGAACCTGATTTACACTTTTCACCAACATTTTCACATTTTTGTGAACGCAATGTTACTCTGACCAACAGATTTAGTAGATTTTGTAATTCTGACCTCATGGTATCTAGATCAGAATGATCCAATCTGGAAATTCTTTTAAAAAATCCAGGACTTTTACATCTACAGAAGGGGTAGGTCCTCTACCATGGGGGGCCATGTTGCACCACTATGCTCCTACAGTAGCCCAGAACAGACAAACCAAACACTGGCTCTTGATGCAGTCTTTTGCGTTTTGAGCATGTTTCGTTGCCAGTATAGGCTCTCCTACATGCATGGAAGGGGAAAGTGAGACAAGGTGTTTGCACTCTGCAAGCTCACTGCTAGACGCCACTAAATCCTACACAGTGGTCCTGATAGCCAACACTACCCATCAGCAGTACAGAACATTCTACTGAATGTCTTTCCTCGTCTTTTCTTCACATTGCTTGGTGCACTGCTGAAACAGAGAACATGTCAGCAAAGATGAAGGAGGAGGAAAATTACAAAATGTATAAATCTAACAAGTAAACATCCAGATGATTGGCAAGCGAACAAATAAGGGGTGATAGGGGAGTTCAATGGTGTTTTGCAAAAATCCTGTGGAAATGTAACTGACAAAAAATCAAAGCTCCATTGCTTACGGAAAGAACAACAAAAAAAAAAAAGGGAAAAAAAGAAAAGAAAAGAAACAAAGCATGTGCTCTTAACTTTACGGCCAAAATATGCAGACAACAAATAGCCAAATAAGGTTGTACCCAAGGAGTACATTTACATACCAGACAGTACAACCTGAGCTGAAGTTTCTAAGGAAACACAAACGTAGCTTTGGCAGGTTGGTTCTGCATGTTGCACAAACACAATACAAGCCTCTCACCAGTGTGTTGACTTCTGCTCTTTGACTCAATTCAATTCAAAGGCTGAATGTTCCCTTTTTCTATTTCACATAATTGATTTTTTGCAGAGTTTGCTTCTTAAGAAAGGACAAGATTAGGTGTAGAACAAGCTTAATGTTGCATATGTTGGTGCAGCGTGCGCAGGTAATTGTGGAATACATATGCAGCTTTCTACACTCGACTGAACAGAGATGCAGACGTTATGTTTATTTAGTCTCTTATTTGTCCAGGACAGAGTTGTTTGAGTGTTTTTTGTTCATATTCAGCAACAGCCTGACTGGTTTAGTTAGAGTATTTTCGCATCTGTGAGCTGCCTACACCCAGTCATCTTCTGCTGGCTCCTGCTTCACTCTGAAAAACTTCCAAGTTTCAAGAAACTTTCTCTAATGTTTAGGTCACTGTTGCCTCAGCCACAAAATATTTGATGTGAGGTTGATGGAACCACCTGGTGTTGTCACCTAAAATTACAGATTGCCTGCAACAAAAAGCCAAATGTTTTGATTGTAACAGCTGCTGATAGGTATGCAGCACAACTCTTTCCACCTGAGACTTTGGGGTAGACTGCCATTTATGAGAGAAGACAGCTTTTCACAATTTATGCTTTGAAACTCCAGACTAATAACAATTAAATTCTATTTATGGATGTGCAATAGAAGCACAAAACATCTTATAGTGTTTCTCTTAATTTCCATTGTATGATGTCGAAATAGATTACATTTTTCAAAGGCATCTAAACTACCACTGAGGAGCCCTTAGGCGATCTTCAGGCTCAGCTGTTTGTGTGAATCTGCCCGGTGGTAAAGTGTGGATGAATAAGTGTGTGTGAAGCATGAGTGCATCTACGGCTAAACACTGGGCCTCATGCAAGAACCACTTGTATGAGCCACTTGTTTATACAAGTGATTTGGGAGAACTATCACGTCCATCAATTTTCTCATACTCTGAATTTTCTCTAAGATATGCACTCAATTTATGAGTGACCCAGATGTGTCATCGGAGTCAAGTGCAGCTAGTCGGCTGTTATCCAAACTAAAGTTGTTTTTTTGTTTTTTACGAATGACTGTATATTTCATTAGTTTGAAGACTTTTTAGTTACACTTCGTACACTCATCTGAGTGCAGATCTCTGCCAGGAAACAGATGTGGTGAAGCACTTACTGCAATGTCGCTACAACTGCAGCCAGCTGAGACTTGCAAAGTTTTCCCAAAATTAACATGACCCCCACATACGTTGTTTCGAGCTGAAAAAAGATTTCAAACTGCACTCTGTACCACTCAAGTTGTAGTTTACATCCATATCTGTTCAGACTCATATAATGTATGTAGTGAAGATTTTGGGGGGATTTTATGGGGAATTTACCTCTATACTGACCTGTAAGTTTGAGGTAACGTTTGCCCCCATTTAAGATGCAAGCAGCTTAAACTGCAAGTCTGAGCTGCACAACTATACTCTGGAGGCAACACATCTGAATGTATATCTGCTGGTTGGTTACCTCGGGCTCTGCAATCTGGAACAATAGTACAAGCCAGTGAGGAAGAATCTGTTCACTAATCCCAGATTCCTTGTTCTGACAGGATCTGTGACACATCCGACTGCAGACACCAAGAGCTCCTGGGGTGAATTTACCTGAGGACGAGTTTCTTGACACATTAAAGAAGGACTCAAGAGACTCGAAGCTCTCTGATCTTTGAAACCAAGAGCGCGCTACTCATGAAAGTACAGTGGAAAAACAGGTGTGTTGTTACACTATGGACTGGCACTTCTGATGTTGGAGCAGATTGAGATAGAGTAAAAAAAACAACCACTAGTGCGACTCGTGAAATATGTGCAAGGTTATTATTAATGTGTAAATGGTGCAGAGGCGCAGATGTGCAGGCACGGATAATTCATGACAGTTGCAGAATTGCACACCTGATAAGGGAAGTTGAAACACAGGAGGATACAGATGAAAAAGAAAGAAGAAAACACTGGAGCACTGAAGCCAAGCGCTCCATTAAAAAAAGATATATTTCATGCAGGTGGGCTGTGATAAAGCAGTGCTTCAAAACTGCTGAGTTAACTGCCATGTTCATGGTACATTCCCCAGTTTTCATATTAAACTAGAGTGCAGATCTCGCTCAGGCAACAGGCGGTGAAGCACCTACTGCAAAGCCATCACAACTGCCTGGTGTAGCCAGTGAAGATCTGTAAAAACATGAACCCCCACAAACTTTGCCCCTAGCTGAAACAAAACGTCAAACTGAAGCTTTTGTTGGTCACTTGTGGCCCCTAGTGGCCAGTTAAGAAGAGTTAGAAGTCAGCTGTCAATGGTCGTATAAAACAGAGCGAGCAAAAAATAGAATCACTCCCTTGCAATTGTATGGCTCCCCCAACAGTCAAGTTACAGTTTACATGCATGTCTGTCTAGACTCCTACAATGCAAGTAATGAAGACTTTGAAAGAATCAAATGTGGAACTTACCAGTATAAATTGACCTGTAAGCTTGAAGGAATTTAATAAAAAAGGTATTAAGTGTATTTTCGGCAATATAGAAGTAGAAGAAGTTGTCTTCACCTGGAGGCTATTTTCTTAGAGAAGCACAGAGGAATGATAGAGAGCTGAACATTATTAATGTAACAGTGAAGTGGCCCTTTGACCTATTGTATGTGAATCAATTTTCATCCACTCATTTCATCCTGTTAGATATTTCTGCATAATTTTGTTACAATTGGCGTCTGAATTCTTAAGTTATGGCTGATTAGTGAGATCACCATGACTTTGACCCTTTGACCTCCAAATCTGATTAGTTCATCCTCGAGTCTAAGTGGACACTTGAACCAAGTTTGAAGAAATAATTCCCTCCAAGAGTTCCTGAGATTTCGCATTCACAAGGACAGCACAGACGGGTGGGCACGGTGACCTTTGACCAATCAGTTCCTCCTCGAGTCCAAGTGGTCAGTTGTGCCAAGAATGAAGAAATTCCCTCGAGGCGTTCTTGACATATCGTGTTCACAAGAATGGGATGACCTGAAAATATAATGCCTCTGGTTGCGGCTGTTGCCATCGATGAGTTATTTAAAGAGGTTTTTCAAGAATTCAGAATCGCAGAGGTCCTTCAGCGAAAAAGTCATGAATGTGCACAAAAAAACAAACAAACAGGATAACTGGTGCAGTAGCATTCGAGATTAGCTCTGGAGAAGATGCACACACACACTCAGGCACACATACACAGAAGCGATTGCGTGATCCCCTGAAGAGGATAATAATAAGGTGGCCTCTTAGACTTCTCACTGTATGGAATAAATGAGTCGACATTACAGCCACCCTTGTGTGCTGATAAGCCACAAGGTTGTCAAGTGCGTGTGACTTCCAGCAATAACTCCTCACGTTTTAATTAGTACAGCCTGTATTTGCCAAGAATTTCTTGATGTTATAGATGGTATGACTTCAGTGGGAAGTCCCCACTTCTACAGTAACTATTTCTTGTTATTGACAGTTGAGTGCCAGTGTCTTGCCTCGGAGCTGGGACAAATACAAGGTCTTGTTTTTCTTTGTTTTCTAAAGCCAGGTCATAGCCATTGCACGGCCCTGACAGATTGTGCTCTGGGGGTCCTTTAGTCATTTCCTCATGTTCACGAAACCCGATAATAACAGTGTCATTTGGCTCAGCCAGTGCAGTGATATTACCATGCTGAGGAGTGAGTCATTATGTGTGTCACTAGTAAGGTATAAGGGATCTCTTAATGAACTTAAATTGTGTTATGTTGGTGTTTTTGAGGAGTAATTGTCCACCCTATTTGCTCTCGGGGATGTAGAAAATAAACTTGACTCTCGTGTGCCAGTGTTCTCCTCAGCTTCGCCAAGTAATTTTTCTGTTTCCATGGTTACTGTATACAGTCATTGCCAGAGATGGTCGGGCTACACCAGGGAGATACAGGCAGGTTTTTTCTTGTTGTTGTTGTTATTGTTCTTGTTAATGAGCTTTGCTAGGGAGAACCTCTCACCGCGTATATTCAGATATACAGTATACGGTTTCACAGACGAAAATAACTGGATCACTAGAATCAGCTTCTCCTGACAGATGGATGGATGTAGAAATGTGATGACACATGGTCGGTTCTGAAATGAATATATTCAATTACGATAAGTGGAATTAAAATAGCATGGACAGTAAAAAACACTATGCATTGATAGAAAAAAATATTAGATTATGTGAATTTGTCAGAATGTACAGTAGTGGACAGGTCACCTTCAACAAGGGCCTACTGTTAACTACATTAACTGCAGTGTATCTACTCTGCTGTGATTGCAATAGAAGAAATAAGTAGTTGTACATACAGCAGGATTGATTTGTGAGACATAATTGAAAGTGGAAAAGGAATAGTGTTAACTGGTTTTAGACTAAAATGCTTTTTGATTTTAATCATATTTTAGTCATCTGAATTGTTTGTTTGGTTTTAGTCGCCTAAATCTATAATTCAAAATCTGCTTTATGTTTAAAAATTAAGCGTACTACACTTCTTCAAACGTGCATTCTTCCTTTTGGTATCTCCTCCTGGGGTAAACCTCGTGGGGATCGTGAGTGCACATCCATGACTCTCTGCTGAAGGACCTCTGTGATTCAGAATTTTTTTTTAAAAAACCTTGAAAAAACTTTTTATGGCTCCACGCCGGCAACAGTTGTGGTCAGAGGCATTATGTTTTCAGGTCATCCCATTCTTGTGAACACGATATCTCAAGAACGCCTCAAGGAAAATTCCTTCAAACTCAGCCTAAATGTCCACCTGGACTCAAAAATGATCTGATTAGATTTTGGGGGTCAGAGGTGAAAGGTCAAGGTCACTGTGACCTCTTCTCCATCCCATTCTTGTGAGGGTGATATCTCAGGAACGGTTGGAAGGAAATTTCTTCAAGTGTCCACTTGGATTCAAGAATGAACTGATTAGATTTTGGTGGTCAGAGGTCAAAGATCAGATCTCGCTCAGGCAACAGGCGGTGAAGCACCAAGATCAAGGTCATGGTGACCGCACTGAACACATTTTCGGCCATAATTCAAGAATTCATATACTCATTATGGAAAAATTACACATAAATATCTAATAGGATAAAATGATGAGGTGATGGCATTTTATATCTAAAGGGTCAATGGTCAGCTCCACTGTGACATCATAATGTTCAGCTCTCTATAAGTCCTCTGTCTTGTATAAATAGTCTAAGTGAAACCAACACATTTCTCACTGGAAAATGATTCACTGGAATCACACATGTATAGTGAGAACTTCCATTTTGCCAAAAATACACTTGATACCTTTAATTAAATTCCTTCGAAGTTACAGGTTAATATAGTGGAAAGTTCCATATTAAATTCCTTCAAAGTCGTCACTGCATATATAAGCCTATATGAGTGTGGACAGACATGAATGTAAACTGCAAATTGACTGGTTGGTGGAGACATACAACTATGAGGTAATTATAATAATTAGCATTTTAATTCTATATTTTTTGGCTGCTCTGTTTTATGACCATTGACAGCTGACTTCTCTCTTGCCATGCTTCTGTTTGAAATTTTGTTTCAGCTCAGGACAACATATGTGTGGGTCATGTTACTGTTGGCATCTTCACTGGTTACATTGGGCAGTTGTGGTGGCATTGCAGTAGGTGCTTCACCATCTGTTGCCTGGCAGGGAACTGGTTTTTGGTCACTGAAAAAATGTTGTTGACAAAAACTATGAGTAAAACTATTAGTCAACAAAATTAACACTGCTAAGGACGTCACTACAGTGTAGTTATATGTAAATATTCAGACTCAGTTAGTGCAAACGGTGAATGTAAATGGTTTGCGTTTACATATTAATGTTTTTCTAGTGTTCCAGCCTCTCAAAGCACTTTACAGCACATGTCACATTCACCCGTTCACACACAAATTCATACAGTAACGGCAGATGCTGCCATACAAGGTGCCTCTGCTTCTGAGAATCACACCAACTCGCGCACCGAGGGCTGTGCCTTCGGGGACAATTTGGAGTTTATTATCTTGCCCAAGGATACTCTGACATGCAGACTCAAGGGAACCGGGGATCACACCTCTACCACTGAGCCACAAGTGAAACAGTGGGCTTGGACTATATAACTCTGGTGACCACTGGTGTCTGTCACAGTATGTTGTTCTGATTATATTGTCATAGTCATTTTCAAATCCTTGCTGTAAGATTCTTATTATAATTAGAAATCAGGTAAAATAAATATAAAAAATAAATTAGAAACATTTTTTCATCAGTTGCAGGATGATAGCAGCTTCTGTCAAACTGCACTTGCATGGTGTAAATGTAGCGACAGATTAAGCATGGTTACAGCAGGTTGTGTCTTGCATCTGTCAAATCCTGCTGCAGATCCTCAGCACCATATTTTTATGTCCGGAAATCCTAGTAACTGACGTAACCCTGCTTGATGGAGCCAACAAAAAACCAGTGTCTACGAATGACACACTCAAATGACAACTATTGGTTATTTTCTTTCTTGCTTGCTGTCTGGCAGGTTAACAGACTAATGAGATTAGCTTCCACCTAACTAAGCGTAACTATAAGTAAATTAACAACTGTACTTAAGTACAAGGTTGACATACTTACTCGAGTATTTGCATTTGTGTTATTTTAGACTTCAACGCCACTACAAGAAGCATATTGTGCAATTTGAGAACTTTAGTTAGTTCCTCTCTAGATTCAGATTAATAATACTAAATTTAATCATCAAATAAACTGATGTTATATCATTTACTTTTACTTATCACTGCCTGAAAGGGCCATTCTGCTTTCTGCACTTTTACTTTTGAAGTTCTTCTATTGTGAACTTGTCCTGTGAGGTAAACTGTCTAACCTACAGTAAGTAATTATCTAGATTACATTCTTCCAGTTAGCAGTGTGAGAAGGTTTTACGGTATTAGTTTTCCTTCTCTTCTCCTCCCCGAGCTTCAGTGTAATGTTACTCAACCAGAAAACACGTGGATGATGGATTTCTGGCTCCACCCGTTCAGGTTTAACTCAGCCAATGAGATCATGTCCGTCTGGACAGCGGGTCTGACTCTGAGTCATGTTTGCATAATTTAAAACTCCAATCTGCATGAAATTTAATAAGTTAATCTTGCTGGCGTCATCCTTTCCCACGTTTGACCTCACACACACACACACAGCACACATAGTACCCTACATTACCATGAATCATGTGACACAGGCCAATGACAGCCGACGACAGAAGACAACTGCTGATATCTGAGAATATTTTAATTAATTGTTAATTTTTCTCAGTGTTGTTTGCCATGTTTTGATGCAGGCGAAAAACAAAACATCTGTTCATTCTGATGCAATTGTTGGTTTCCTAATAATAATGATAATAATGATAATAAGAGCAAGAACAATTACATTTGTGTCTATATGGTTTTATAGTTAATTTAAGCCAGTCCTCCATGCCTACATACCTGCACATCTGATATAAATCCTATTTAAAGAATTTGAAAACGCATTAATGCATGGTTATTACACAGGTTGATTACAATTAATTATTTCTGTCTCAATGGGTGATTTTCTTTGCAGTCTAATCAAAACAAAATACCACAGCAAACTTCATTCTCTGCATTTCCATAAATGACACAAGGTATTTACTTGCCTTAAGCACCACCTCCTGCCCAGGCCCAACAGTATAATGAATTTATGAGGAATGGACCTTGTTTCTCACCAGATATGCACAGCCTGACTTTGCCATTAAAGATAATTAAACTTGCTCAAAGAAATGAGTCGCAGGGAGCTACCGGGAAAGGTCTGATTGCTTAGACCCCATGTTATATAAGTTTAATTCGAAACTAATCTGTGCAAGGTAAATGCGTTTGCTCTGAACTTGAGGCCAAATAAAATATGTTGCATTCTACCATCAATTATGGTTGTCCACAAACAAGGCCTCTACAATAAGATTGTGGTGAATGTAAAATTAATGGAAAAAGGGGTGAATGCAGCACTGTGTTTAAAGTACTGACAATGTGCGAAACAAAGGTCCAAAAAGACCACATTCCCTGGGATTGAATTGGTATCTATGAACTTTAACATAATCCCGTGTCATAGAGCTATAGTTAATACTGGAAGCACTCATGCAACACAATACTATTTCTACTGCAGACATTCATCTAGGAAATGATGAATGGTTCAGATGTGAATTTAAAGGAATAGTTGAAGATTTTTT
>JAJHUR010088187.1:0-30317 GCA_027495735.1 Lutjanus campechanus | reverse complement strand
CACACAGTGGTTTAATACCTGAACTCCCAAGCCAGTCAGTCAGAACTGAAGAAGCCTCTTGGATGAGAGGCGAAACGTCTTCAAGAACTCTATGAAGTCCAGTTGCCTACAACAAACCTTGCTACAAACTCTATTTAAGTTTGCATTACACTATGTAAACTATTTAGTCACTTTTAAAATCACTGACTACTGAGTAGTGTATAGGCCTATACATTTTGGATTATAACCAAACCTTTCATCTGCATTTTTGTAGCCAGTAAGGCTAAACAGGCTAATGGAAAACCATGAGATAAAACACTGCAGCAGGCGCAGGTTTGGAGAGGTGACTGTGACCACTAACCAGGACAGAGCAGGAGTTTGCAGTAATTTAGACCAAAGATTTAAAGAAACAGAAACCCCCTTTCAGTTAAATGCCTTCTATTGACAATGCATTAAACACAGAAGGTTAAAAAGTAACTAATACTAATACTAATAGTTTTTGAGAATATGTAACAGTACTTGTATTTGAGTACAGTTTTTCAGTTCTCTTTCCACCACTGGTTTTAGTTCAGTTTTCACTAGTTTCAGTATTATTATTATTTTTTTTAAATAATATGAGGAGTATTTGCCAGGGCTGAACTTATGCAAGCACACACAGAATATAAAACTGTTTTATGTTTGTTTTTGTTTTATGATGCCTTTTTCCTTCTTTCTCGAGCTCTCTGCACTGGATGGAGGAGCCTCATTGTTGTTCTAACAGTATGACTTCAGGGTTTATTTACAGTGATGTCCCTTGTCTTGTCTTGTTTTGCATTGTAGCTCAGTGACACAGACATCTGCCATCCTTTGGTATCAACTTCCTCATGGTGACCAGGGATCAGGTCCTGTCAGGGGCTCATCAGACTTTACTTGCTCTCAAATTCAGTTTTGGTCCTAACAGAGTTGGAACTCTGCACATCACTCCTACACAATGACAGTTTTGTCTTGGATCTGATTAGCCATATTTTACCCACGTGGTCACATAGTTAAAAGCAAGTATATTTGTTCTTTTGAGCTGTTTACACTCCTACTTTAAGTTCAAAGGTGACCTCCAAAAACCTTAAACCCAGTGAAAACCACTAACAAACCAACACAACCTCTGAAATCTTTTATAATCCAGTGAAAGGGTGTTAAAGTGGTGTTCTAATCCTTTAACACGTCATCGATGGATCAGAAAAGCATCCTCATCAATATTTGTTTATTTCCACATTTGAAAATGAGGTGGACCTCAACCGAGCCCCGTTGAAACCGTCAGCTAGTTAAATTCTTAAATGTATATTCACGTTAATTCGGTATGATGAAAACATTACTGGTCACTCTAATACCAGTTCCTGTTTTCTGTTTCTTACTGGCCCTGGAGAGATCCCTTCCTAATGTGATGAGGGACAAAATCATCTTTCCTTATTCAGTCAGTCTTACAGAATGAGGACTGCAAATTATGACCCCTCTCACTGATACTGGACTTACTTTATGAACAGATCTTGTGTCTGCCAGGAGGAATAATTACAGCGATCCATCTCTTTCAATGCACATACGGGCATGTCAGTGTTGTTTTAACACAGACTTGAACAGAGATAACTCGTGCACACACAGAAGTCCAAGTCACATGTTGGTAGTCATCATCCATGTCTGTTGTTTAGGATATCAGCTGATGGTAACAATTATCAGCTGGGATTCACATGACATCATTTTAGCATTTTGACCAACATTTGCATGAGACTAGAGCTTAAGTAAGTTTCTAATGTGACAGAGTTACGCTCTCTCCAGTTAAACGCTGCAACTGTTGGGACTTCTCTTTGTAACACTTGATTTTTCTCGAGTTAGAAAACAAAAATGTGAGAAACCGAGAGAGAATTGAAACAAACACTTTGATTTTTATTTACCGTTTCAATGTTTTTTCAATGCAACCAGAGAAAATCCATTTCCTTTCACTCAGCCAAAAAAAAAAACACAACAGAAGAAAATACCCACACCATTCACACTGTATGTAAAAGCAAGTGCATAAAATTATTAGGCAAGTTTAGCCATAATTTAAGGGGTTAGTTTACCCAAAGGAGATTGGCAACAGACGGGACACTAAACAGGACGAACAAAATACTGCACACCTCAACCTCCAGTATAATAAAATATACACGTTGAGTTAAATAAGTCCAACTCAGATAGACTGAAGAGTTTAACACTACAATTGTAAAAAAAAAAAAAAAAATTGGGATGCTGTGTAAAACGTGAATAAATAACAGAATGCAATCATTTGCAAATGAACTGTGTTTCCCAACAACAGTTTGATAGTGTGCCCGACCCCATGTAGTTACATCCTTTTCACAAAGTGAACTTTTCACCCCATTCCTGCTTGAGAATGACTTTCATACCCAATCATACTATCACCTGGTACCAATTTACCTGTTTACCTGTGGAATGTTCCAAATAGGTGTTTTTTATTGAGCATTCAACAACTTCCCCAGTCTTTTGTTGTCCTTGTCCCAACTTTTTCTCAAACGTGTTGCTGGCGTTACATTCAGAATAAGTATATATATATGTAGAAAAAAAATCAATTAAGTTTGCTGAGGTAAAACAGGAAATATGTTGTCTTTGTACTGTTTTTTTCCCATTATGAATTGATCACATACTGTTTTATTGATGTTTTACACAGAGTCTCAACTTTTTTGGAATCCAGTTTGTAGTTTAATAAGTGCACAAACCCTGATGGTTTTCAGCAGGTTATTATTAATTTTTTCTCTGCATAGTTAGAATATATTAAAGGAGATTTAGGAAAATGATGCAGAGCTCACGCCATCAAATGAAAGACAGAAAGAACGTGTCCACTTAAGCAATAAACGGCACTCCTCCTCTGCTGTTAAATGGATATGCTGACCATCACTGACACGCTGTGAAAACTAATAATCACACAAACTTAACTGCAGACTTGGCTGTGCTGTGTTTGGGGAGTTACGATCAGGCACATACTGAAGCATCCTTTGATAAACACTTCCTCAGCTTCTTTCCTTGGCACGTCTCCTCTCCTCGGAGCGATTTGTTTAGCTTGATTATCACTTTCTCACCTGCGGTCTCCCTGTAGCCTCTCCTCCTCCAGTGTAGACACTAGTTCATGGTGCCCGCCATTTTGTCTCTGTAACTGTAGCCCGATCCTTTGCATCAAAGCAGGATGGAGGAGATAAACCGATGAGTAGGCAGTGGGTAGAACATCTTGGGTGATAAACGATTACTCCTCTGATCTCGGTGTGTGTCAGAGCTTGAGAAACGTGTTATATGAGCAGTATTTCAGGCTCTGACACGGCGCAGTAGAGCATGAAGCCCATCTGATCCACCTGGTCCTCTGACAAGCCGCTCAGCAGATTGACAGCTGGCTTGAAGTAACTGTGTAGCGCCCCTTGTTCCAGGTAGCCAATCAGCTCTGTGATACACTGCTGGAATCTCACGTCCAGGCTCGCCTCGGACCAGTCGCTCTCACTGTCACTGAGGTGCAGGATGAGATTGGCCAGCGGGGCGGCTTCGAGCGGTCGCAGGGCAGGGTTCAGCCTGCACACTGCTTTGAGGATTTTAAGTGTCTGTCTGCGGCGTCCGTCGTCAGCGCCGTCGAGCTGAGCCAGGCGCTGAGTCTCCCACGGGTAGAGGGACAGGTGCCAGGCGTTGACCCAGGGAGAGGTGAGCTCAGGCTGGGCGGTCAGAACCACGTCGCCCTCCCGCAGCAGAGGCAACATGGTGATGAACAGGGGCTGATCACTGCTCTGTGCTCCTTCTTGGTCATTTCCAGGCCTAAAGGAGCACAATCAGGGAAAAGTCAATCAAAAAGAGTAACCACACTGAGTTTACAGCATGTTTAAACCTGGATTAGAAATGTTATGGTCCTCTGGGCTGCCTATTTACACGTCCAGCAGATGAGGAGTAACATTGGCAGTGATCTTAGTCCTGTTTCAGAGTTTGTAGTGTTTTTCCTTGGACACACTCTGGATGCCGTATGTAGGCAGCGGTGGAGAGAAGAAAAAAATACTGAGAGAATTGTGATTCTGCCTTTGATTTAATTTTTTTTTTCAGTTTCTCTGTGACTGCTCCCCTCCTCCAGAGCCTGAAAGAGCTGTCTGACTCACTGGTTCACTCCCTAATAAAAGCGCAAATCGGACCGCATCAATCTGCAGACGTTTACGTCTTTAGAGACATGTTTTTGACATCAGCTCTCTTCGGATCAATCTGTCATCAGTGTGAGGACAGAGTCAGTGATCTCTGACATTTTGGATTCATCCTCAGCTCAGAATAAAATCCATACATCGTCCTTCTTTTTAACACTGTGACTCTGTGGAGTGGACACGAAGACGGTTGTCAACCAGTTCCCCTGTACTGTAACGTTTACCGTAATTTACTGTAGTAATCACTGTTTAAATAAAACTAATCTGTAGAAGACATCAATCAATGACATATCATTCCTCACGTTGTGATCTGTCGCACTGATGTAACATTCCTGTCATAGTTATAATAATACGCTGGAGATGATGTGAATAATTTCTGAGCGAGGATGATTGTCGTGCAGCTGAAACAACTTCAAGAGTCTAAAACTAAATCGAATTTAGTTTAAAAATTAGTTTTTGTGACTATCGGTTGCATGGGGTCTGTTTTAACAGCATTTCATGTTAAATATTTATGACTGTGTAAATTTATTTCATATTGTCATTAACTGCTGTTGCACAAGATTTTTTTTTACATGTAATGGATTTAAATGGAGGCTCTGCCCTTTATTTACCCGTTGCCATGGTGAATCTTAATATCGGAGCTCTATTAATGATGATTCATAATGATTCATTATCCGCTCTCACATTAAAAAGACAGTTTGATGACGTTGTGAAGTGACGTGGGATCATGGGAGTTGTTTTCTTCATTTTTAAACAACCACCATTGCAGGTAAAAACCTTTCTGACATGGAGTCATGTTCATGGACGAGGTAACGTATTTTAAGATTTAATCACGATGCGTTTAATCACATTTGCCAACTTCCTTTGTCACTCCTTCATATACCAGACGTATACTGTGTTTTCCTGGAGGTTATAGCAACTGGTGGTTTGTAAGAAACGCACCGTTACTGTGAATAAATTACAGATGTCTCTGGGTTTGACCATTATTGGATGAATTTGGGATAATGTAATTACACAACTCAATAAAATATATAACATAGATCTAGCTTTTTTTTTTTTAGACATTTTAATGTAGAACTGTTACATATTATAGCTTTAATTGATTGTGTCATCACTGTTTTCTGAACTAAACTTCACATTGTAACATTTAAAAGTGCAGCAGCTGTGGTGTTAACTCATAAAAACCAAGCGTTACATTTGTATTTGACTCTCACCACTGAAAACAACAACAAAGAACAGACACGTACTGAATCTCCAGTCTCAGGTCTGGTCCTCCCAGCACAGGTCTGACGAGACAGTCCATGGTGCTGCTGATGGACGGCCAGTTTATAGTTTCCATGATGGCCTTATTAAACATGTTCACCACTGCTTCGGAGGACAGGTAACCACCCACCAGGTACCTACAAGACACAAGGAGAGACTGCTTTTAGTGAATGACTCAATTTTCCAGCAGATGTGCTTGAGTAAGTCTATTACTGCTGCTTCACTCTAAGCTGTAAGGGCTGATGCTCACATTGCTTTACTCATATCAACTTGATTCAGTCATAGTGTGAAATACTGTATGAAGATTTTTAAAGATCCCGTCTGTGAATGTTTCTATAAAGGTTTAGTTTTAGTCAGAACTGAAATGATCGGTCAATTGACAGAAAAATAATCTGTAACTGTACTGATAATCAGTGGTGGGAGTGTTACAAAGTAATATGAGAAATTCCCTCCAAATGTTCCTGTGATGTTCACAACAGTGGGACAGACGTGACCTTTGACCACCAATGTTTAATCAGTTCAGGCAACGTGCGCCTGCTTTTCATCATGTTTTAATATAAACTGTTTATCATATAATTATTTTTTAATGACTGTAGTAACACTTGGTCAACATGTATATCAAACACAGTCTGTGGTTTTCTTCTACTACATCCTATTCTCTAAACCACCGGCAATAAATGTGCAGCTTACACAGAGGAACACTAGTCGTTGCTGCCCTCTGGTGGTTGGGAGTATTAAATATAATCAGTACAATGATAAAAATTTGACAGCTGTAACTTAAATAATACACCTACAATGAATTAATATAAGCTAGGCCTGTGTGTGCATTAATAAGACAATAAAAGCAGACATAAGAAGAAAAACAAAAGTTACTTTCCCTAGAAACTGATAACTGATTACTTTTGAGAGAAGTCACTAGTAACTGAAAGTTATTACTTAACTTGCCCAACTCTGTTGATAATCGATCACATATTTTGTTAAGAAATGAAGTGGAAAAAAAAGGCTAAACATTTTCTGACTCCAGTCTCTCAAATGGGATGATTTCATACTTTTATTTATCATGTATCATAGTGAACTAAATATTTTTTATTTCTCAACTTTTGTCAAACAAACCTTTTCTTCTGTTGCAACGTTTTTAAAAAAAACTTTTTTTGATGTTTCTTAGACTAAGTAATTGAGTTACAGAAAAAATATCCAGCAGATTAATCACTAATGAAAATAACTGTAATTTACAGCCGTAATTTTAGTTGTTTTTTTTAACCGATTAATACACTTTAAGTTTGTAGTATAATTGTCGCTAATTCGCAGTAATAATCTGCTAGTTACACCAGCTGATCTGATTTATTTACATAGACAGAGACTGAAAGAATGAATAAAAAAATATTTTTTGAATCTGTGTGCGATCACCTGTCCCAGTAGCTGCGTCCTCTGGGAAAATATTCCAGATTGACCCGTCGGACCATCCAGTGCAGCGGGTGTGTGAGCAGTGTTTCCTCTCCCGGGACGAGACGCCACAGAGAGGCTTCCAGCTGTAGAGGCACCAGCAGACATGCATGGTCTGCACTGACCACCTAAACACACACACACACAAATAAACCCAGGTGTCATTTATCATCTTGCTATGCAACATCACTGAGGGGCCAAAAAGTGTATTTAGAAAAGAATACATAGTGCGTGTGCTGTGCGTGTGTACCTGCAAGTCATCCAGCAGAGAACCTCCGAGGCTCATTTCTCCCAGGGGCATGTCAGGATGACGGCTGTGCAGGAAGCCCTGGATCTCAGTGCAGATGTCAAGCGCAAGAGACTGAGCCCTCTGGACCTCATGTGGAACTAGAGCTGCCCTTGTGTTATAGTACTGCTGCAGTCGCTCCTGAACATAAACAGTTTCCAATGATACAGGTCATCTGAGGTCACGACAAAACAAATCAGCTAGACAGCGACTCTACTCGTGTCCATGCATGTGCATCTTTCAGAGAAGCACAAATACTGTTACGTTTTTACACGTCCACAGAGAAAACGCACAGCCGTCTCTCGACCAGTGAAATATTCAAAGTCATATTGTGCCTCTAAGCAGACTTAAGAACACAGACAGGATGCCTCTTAAGTCACTGTGAGGAGGAAAACTTCACAACAAAAATATAAATGCACTTTTTGTTCATGTGGTATATAGAGAGATGCTGATTAAACAGCATGATTATAGGGTGCCTGAGTAATTCAGTTGGTAGACCATGCACACAATGTACCGAGACTGAGTCCTCTACACAGCTGCAGATTTGACTCCTGTCTGTGATCTTTTACCGTGTGTCATCCCCCCGCTCCCTCTCCCCCTTTCCTGTCATGCCCTCAGCTGTCCTTATAAAATGGGAAGTTTTATCCTGAAAAAAGTCATTTATTAGACACCAAACTATGGCTATTTCACATCGGGCTACAGATGCCCAGTTTTCCCCAGGAGGGCAAAGTCATTGCCAGCCCTACTCTGCCTCTGTTTGGCAAAATTTCAGAGAAATAAACCTTTTGTGTGCATAGAATAAGTGCACAAATCAAGTCTTAGATTTTTTACTTCAACTTGTAAAAAATGGAAACAGAAACAAAAGTGTTTACATTTTTGTTGAGTATAGTAAACAGCAGAGGACCAGTGCTGTGTGTATTCTGTTCATGTTGTTAAAGCATCATTTATAAAAGTGAACATCAGCCATAAAACAAGTATAGTTGCTGCATTAACAGTTTTATAAGAGTATTAAGAGCATTTGAGTCTAACCCATGTGAATTGTGGATGCTGTGCCAATCCTAAACATGACCTGTCTTTACAGAAAAGTAATTTAAATTCCAAATACAGGCCGAGAAAAATCTAATTTTATGCTTTTTTCCTTAGGTACGCCTACACTACCCAGTATTCATTGCAAAAGCAGCTTTCGAGAGACGCTGAATAGAAAATTAAGGTGTGCAGCTATTCAGAAAAGATAAAATTTGCATAAGCTTTCTTTAAAGGCGAATCCAATTGTTTCAAATCCCCTCTCGTGTCCACTCATGCGTTTGCGGCTGCTCTACTAACATTTACTGAACAAATTATTCCATGTAGTAAGTACAGAACAATCCACAACACTTCTGCCTATGTGGATGTTCTGCACACTGACTCAAAGCTTTTTCATGCTCGTTTGACTTCTTCTGTACAGCCGATGCACAAGCGCACACAGTATTTTGATTATGCAGGGCTCTCGGGGCTCGGCGCTGCCTAACCAGTGCATAACAATGCGTATCCCCTAAGCACTGCGCTTTACAAAACATGTTACACATGCATAAATGAATGAGCCAACACTGAGCAGAGCTCTTACAGCAGCTGCTCTGACTGAATGCATAATCTCTGCCTCAGAGGTGAAATGTCAGAGTTTACCTGCAGACTGAGGACGCACAGCTGGAGCCTCTTGGACTTTGACTCAGGTTTAGACGGCACCTCCAGAGACGACATCTGAGGTTGTTGGCACAGGTCAGCTAATTGAAAAAGATTAAAACAGGTGTCAAGTATTATCAGAGGGCTTTAATCAAGATTACATAATATATTATGAATTGTATGTGTTGGTGGTGTTTTTGTTTGTGTCACTTAATTAAAAACTGCTACCTTTCTGCTGTCTGGCAGCCTTGGCAACATGTTTCATCACCACGCCCTCTATGCCCTTCTTGAGCAGTGTGGGGGAAGCAGAAACCAAACTCAACTCCTCCCAGCTCTCAGCCATCTTCTGCTCCACCTTTTCATCATCGGCTGCACGGCCAGCGCGCTCTATCAGCTAGACACAAACACACACACATTGTCACAAACATGCAGTCATGCGTGCACTGAATTACTGATAAATACAGAGTGTATACACAGCCACAACCTGCAAACAAATTCTGATTTAAGAGGCAAAAAGACGACCTCGGTCTCAAGGAACATCGAACGTGACAATCCTGATGATGCTGAGCATTTTCCAAAGCATTTTCTGACTAAATTCCTGTTGACAAGGCAGCAGTAGATTTCAATTTATTCTACCACCACACAAAAATCTGCTAAAATTATAAAAATGTACAGTGTTTTAACATCATGCTGCTTTCATTTTTCTTTGCCCAGTTTAGATGATGATAATTACATGAGGCCTTTTAAATTCAGTCAGCTGCCAAACAGAAATCTTGGAGTTTTTTTCCAAGTTGACTCAGAGTTTACGTGGAAATTTTGGATTTGAGCCAAACCTCTAGATTTGACTACTTGGCAACACTGCTTAGGAATGCAATTGACCCATATGAATTTTAAATAATGAGTTGCTTTTGTGTCGTATTCAGCAACTTTCTGTATGCACTTGCCAGCAAAACATGTTTCTGGTAATGAAAAAGCTGTAGGATGAACTTCCAATCTTTAAGTGGACAACTGAACATAGAAGTCGATGGATAGATTTTTTTCAGTGTTAGCATAACACTACTGCTTTTCAGACTCATGGAGAATTTGTATTCCCAAGAGGAATGCCTAAGATAGACACCCTAATGTGGTGCTAATAACCTCAGAAACACTCACCCGTTTCACTGCCAATGTAGCAATTCCAAGCATGGCAGCCCCACCAACTCCAAGAACCAACCGGGCGTTAGACAGCAGGAAGTCAATCACCATGGCAATGCCATCCTCTCCGCGCCTCCGACTGCCCTGGAAGTTCATCGCTTCCTTTTTTTTGTGGTTAGCCTTGGGAGGAGAGAACGTATGAATTCAAGTGGGCAGAAAACAACACAAGGCAAGACTGTCAGTTGGAGGGAAAATGAACTCCACCTGAAGGCTGCAGCATTGTTTTTTCTCTCTAGAAATCATGGAGCACAGCTGCACTTTTACATAAAAGTCATGAAGTCAGAATAACCTGCGAGATGAACTGGCAGGATAAGCAATGCTACTTTTTTTTATTCTGATTAAAAACAGCATATATGGCATAAATGTCCAGCAGAGAAATATTCAAATATATGCAGACAGGTGACAAATATCTGCATAAAGAAATTCATTCAAAAGCCTCTATACCTCTCACAAGGGGTCACTAATTGGTTTGATGACTGTGAAAATACTGTAAATCATACCCTTCAAAGTGATCAGATAACCTAAACCCAAACCCAAGCCAAAACCTACGGAGATTTTAGACCACTGTTTTAAACTGCATTGCCGCTATCAAAACACCAAATGAGGGAATATCTTTTGAAAGAATGATGTTCATTCCTACAGCAGAGCTGCACTTGGAGAATTTATGCCAAGGAGCACTGCAGCTGTTCTGGAGGCTCATCGTGACCTTACTAAGACACTTTGTTTTGCTTTTTCCTTTAATCTGTCACCTTTCTGTCTGTCACTTTTTTATTAGCACCTCCAGGGAGCCACAGAGCATTAGTCATAACAAATAAACATTGAAACGTCCTTAAAACAACATCCTTTTCAGTTCAAGAACCAGTGAATGTGTCAACAAACAATGTCACGTAAAACCACATTACTTAAAGGACCATAGTGTGAGATTTAGTGGCATCTAGCAGTGAGCTTGCAGATTACGAACACCTTGTGTCACCCTCATCTTTCAAGTGTCTAGGAGGACCTATAATAAGACCTACAGCATTTCATTTGTCTGTTCATGGCAGCCTTTATAGAAAATGACCCATACCCTCTGTAGATAATTTATAAACCCGCTCATTGTAAGGTAATGAAAACACACATTTGAATATTATATTCCATTTCTGCCAGTAAATCTCTACAGCCAATGCCTCCAAAATTCTCACACAAGGACAGTCTAGATGGATAAATAGCACGACAGGTAAAAGGAAAAATATGTATTTTTGGTTTTGGGGTGAAATGTCCCTTTTAATAGACATGTTATATGATAGTTATAACTTTTTTGCTGTGGGAGCATGGTGTCCATCATAGAAGCAGAGTGAACGCTTAGTTTCAAAGCAATCACTGGTGTAACATGTTATGCAGCTGACATGAAGAATCTTTTTCTTTCGGGAATTAAAAATGTTAGTCTGTACAGATTTTAACTCTTGGGAAAAATGTGATTTGTGATATTAGGCTACAGAAATAAAAGTGACCTGACTCAATTACAAGTACAGTTTTCTGATCATTCATGACTTTATTGACAACTTTAGTTTTGAGGAAACTAACCACTCTGCTGCAATCTCTCACTGGTTTTAAACATAGTGCATTTGGGGGCATATTTTAGGCCTTAAACACCCATGAAGAATCTTGTTTTTCAAAACAGGAAGCTCACATAATAATCAGACATGCATTCTACTGGGAACCATGCTATTGGTTTGTTTCTCTTGGTTGCTTCTGGGCCACAGAAGCTCCTCAAAAGAAAGCTGACAGTTTGTAAACAGGCCTTTTTCACAAGGGACATTTTGACTTCTTATAAGGGGAAATCACAGGTGTAATTAAGAACATTAACGGTGTTTGCTTTTCAGTGTGTTGTCTCATTAGGCAGTTAGCCAAGTGGATTTCATCCATCATTAATGTTATTAATTACACCTTCTTCTGTGACATATCAAAATGTCTCCTGTGACAAAGATCTACGGGTACAACAGCTGCCTTTCTGCTCATAAGGTCTGTGATGAAGGGTAAGAGGATTCTGCAGGAGTGGAGTATGTCTCGAAAACTAAAGCCACTGGTGAGGCTGTTAATGATGGGACTCAAAACATTTATTTGATCGGAGTTGGAAAAACTGTGAACCAAACTGCTAAGCTTGCTCATTTCTGGAGCAGAGACATACGTGACCGACTGTGTACAAAACTGAACGTACGTGCACTACGCTTCATATTTTATCCTATTTAGCAGCACAGGACGTCACTCTAAACCACTTCTACCACGTGCCTGTCCCCTCTCCTTGCCAGAGGTACAGGATCCCAAGAATGGAGACCTGCTCTATTTATAGAGCCAATACATGCCTGAGTCATGCCGGGTCAAATAAGTAACAACCTTCCAGGTCAAGTTACAGCACTACAAATGTCTACAGCACGTACAGTACTGAGGTGACACGTTCAACATCAGAGCAGAGTTCACTTTACTGTTTAACGCTGGTTTCTTTACCGTCCGGCCAAGTAAGGGACTCCTGATGTTGACAGATGTTACCCAACACTGGTTGAGCTGATTAAAGCTGCAAACAAATTAAGCAACTGATAAACATATAGATCAGTCAGTCAATAATGCTTTTAACCAGAATGCTGTTTGTAGTTTCCAGCCAGTGCAACGGTGCTGTACCATACCACCACCTCCAAAACAGTGTTTACTGGTGCAGTTTTAGCTTACAGATGCCACATATTTTAGTAATACAGTGACAAATGTTTAGCATTAGCAGCATCATATGCCGTCAGCTTGTTACTGTAAGTGAGGGGACAGTCCCTCTACATGTGACAGTAACAAAGTAATTAAGGAAGCGCAGTAAATACAGGGGCTAATAAACTGTCAGCA
The DNA here is from genome assembly GCA_027495735.1 of Lutjanus campechanus. Classification (NCBI taxonomy): domain Eukaryota; kingdom Metazoa; phylum Chordata; class Actinopteri; order Lutjaniformes; family Lutjanidae; genus Lutjanus; species Lutjanus campechanus. Next base: position 17,447 of record JAJHUR010088187.1, on the reverse strand, counting down.
GGTAATGCAAAATTTATATTATGAATTATTGTAATAATTAAATTATAAATATATGCAAAATGCTCAATTAAAAGCCAAAGTATATTTGTTTTTCATTTACGTTACAGAAAAAAGAAATGAACATTCGAAGAGCCAGAACTGCTCTTTGTTTCTGTTGCAGTAGTGATGTCAGTTAGATTTGGTTCGGTCAGAGCTGTGGAGTATTGAATCATCCATTGTTGTTCACCTCATCTATTCTTAGCCTTTTTTACCCTCAGGTGTGCATAAACTACAGGTTATATGAACTTCTATTTGAAGAACTAGTGTGCAAGATTTAGGAGCATCTAGCTAGAAATCTGCAATATGAGATTACAGATTGCCAACATCTTGTGTTACTCTCCCCTCCCAAGCAAGTAGGAGAACCTCAGTGACCACAAAACTTGCACAAAACTCAAAAGGCCCTCTCTAGAGCCAGTGTTTGGTTTGATTTGACCCAGTCTGGGCTACTGCAGAAATATAGCGGTGCAACATGGTGGCCTCCATGGAAGAGGATCCATGCCCTCTGTAGATATTAATGGCTCAATCTAAGGTATCGAAAACACAACAGTTCTTATTTTCAAGTGATTATTCACCAATGAAAACATACTTTATTATTATATTTTGTTCTATTTCAGCCATATTCAGCCAATAAATCCCCATAAATCTTACACCCTCAAGCTGTAAAATACAATAAAATTGCAGTATGGCCAAGTGCAATACATAAACCCCAGAACCAGAACATAATCGCATTTTATTGAAGCGGGAAAAATGTATAAGAAAACGGCATTATAATGATGTACTGTAGTGCTGCATAGACAACCAGGCCTAAAAATCTGACATGAAAATTGCAATGCATAACTGATTATTTCTACTATTCTACTACTTTTTTTTACCAAATTGCAACACCTAATTAGTATCGACCATAAGAAGCAGGTAATTATCGGGTATAGCAGGATGCAAAATAACTTTGTTTACCGGCCACATGACTAGTTCAGATTTTACCATCTATTACCACTGTTTCATTGGCTGGTGAATGATAAAAATTTAGCAGCCACCTGCATATTTTACCAACATTTGGCTGACAGCTGGTGCTCATTTTGTGTCCTGGTTATTGGTGTCACCCAAAAAAAAATCCCTATCGTGCATTCCTACAAGTAATCGAATACATAAAATACCTCGCTGGTATTGTTTTGGTTTGGTTTGTGAGACGCTGCATTGACCAAAGGTGGCAGCACTTGTGCAACAATGATAAGTGGTTACACAAGGACACCGCAGAAAAAGAGCTCGGTTACTTCTCCTACAAGGAATTTAGTACGTTTAACTTATCCTGCAACATAATCAGATATTATCCTACGAGCTGGACTGCTGACTTGTTCTGCTTAACACATATACCTCATCGTTCACCTGCTGATTATAACATAATAACACATACAGCCTACTCTAACAATGCAACGCCAGAGATTAGCAGCCTGACAGTTGATACCATAACACGACAAATGTCCTTCCAGCTAACCTACATGACCAACTAATGTTAGATATGTTAGCTATGTCAGCATGAAGAGCAGCTGCAGACGACGGATGAACGGCTGCCAGCTAGCAGCAGCTAATGTCAGTTAGTAAAGCTAGCCAGCTAGTTAACTGTTAGTTAGCTACATTAGCTGTCAGTGACAGTTTCCCCTCCAATAATGTTAAATATACTCACCACTCAGTACGGAGAGAAATATAACAGCCCGACTCCACACCATTAGCGTTTTATAACAAAGATATGTCGATGCCCTTTAACAACAAAACGTAAAATTACTGTCTTTCGGTGACGGACAGAGAGTAAATATAACTCAACCAGGTAGCTAACAGCTGCTGTCCTCTTCTTCTTCTTTTTAATTGCGGTTTGCATTAAACATGAAGGTGCGGTAGCGCCCCCAGGAGGAGCTCCGGGGCACCGACTCACCATATCAGAGAAAATTATCTTTTTATTTTTGTTGCATTTACTTTTACTAATTTTGTTTAAATAATCTTTTTATTTTCCTTGAACTACTTAAGGAACCAAGAAAACAATCTATCTACAAAGAAGGTCATTTTATTTAATAATAAAATGTTTGTTTAATAAATGTTATTACCTGTTTTAGTGCTTTAGATCATATTGCACGGTCTTCATCAGCATTTTTTTTTTTTTACAAGGGAAAGAATAGAGCTGCAATGATTAATTGATTAGTTAGATAACAACTGGTCGTTTCAATTATTTTTAATGCAAAAATGTCACACATTTGCTGATTCCAGTGTTTTTAAATTCAAGGATTTGCTGCTTTCTTTTGTCATTCATCATGGTAAATGAAGGATCTTTTGGTTTTGGACTTGCGGATGGAAGAAGCAATTTGAAGACATTACTTTGGGCTCTGGAAAACTGTGATGCACATTTTTTAAAATTATTTGACATTTTATAGACTTTTATTTAATAAATTAATCATGAAAATAAATGGCAGATTAACTGCCAATCTGTAAATTCTAGGCTTTAATTCTACACAGTCAAGATCTAAATTATTGATAGCCCAATAGCTGAACCCAGATGTATTTGCTTTCTAGATTTGGTCCAAATATATGTATACACATATATACATATATATATATATATATATACACACATATTTTAATTAAAAGTAAGTAAACATGAAGCGGTCTGCTCTTTTCCCTGTACTTTGTTCTGTTTTTATCCGTTTCTAATGAAAATTTTTATCTTGTTAATTTCTTTGGAATCTGTGACCTTTTATTGTACAATTTAAAATATTTAAAAGCAGATAAATTTTACAAATTTTCTTTATTGAAATATAAATAACTACTGAAATACTGAGGATGCTTGATATACAAACTAAAATACAAATTTAGGAAATATTGACAGAAAATTAATTTAAAAAGAGCCAAATTTGTCTTCTTACCTTGAGTGAATATGATCACAAAACTGAGATGATTCTAGAAATGTTAATTAACAATCAATAAAGTAACTATCCCAATCCTGTGACACACTCCAGTTTGTTTTTCTCCGGCCTGTTTGAACAGCCAGGAACAACCTTGTTTTAATGAATGGCAGACCAACCCTGTGGAAACAACGCCAGCTTTATTTAATTTCAGTCTGCACCTCTGAAACGTGACAGCTGAACCCCATGAAACCACCTTTAATATGTGCCACCCATGTGTCCACAAACTTAGTGTCCCATTCTCAGTTTGAAGAGAGCCCCAGTATTTACGTCTTTTAACTTTTGCTCACGTTCAAGTTCACAACTGTAGCAGAGATTCCGAAAACCATGAACACAACTCATTCTGTTTTTAGAAAGTAATTTCCTCTCCGAACCAAGGTTATTTTTGGTCATGTGTAACTCCAGACTAACCTAACAGTCAGTACCTCTGCCAAATATGGCTGACTGGACTGCAAGAAACAAATTTATCTGTTTACACAGCAAACCACAAGGACAAATACATCTGGAAATTTAGCTTCTCCTCGCCTGTGTATTTAGAAACAAGTTAAACAAGGCTTAATAGGGTTGACTTTGCTCAAATTAAGTCCTGACTGACCCAAATATCAGCCAATTTAAATGAGGAAAAATTAGATTTAATAGAGAACAGCAACAGCATGACCCCTGCCCTTGTATAAGGTAAAGCAACTTCAGACTGAATCAGGAGTGTAAAACAAGGCCTGAGTTTGTCAGTACTCCATAAAGCTTCAGTTTAGTCGACGCGTCTCCACCAAGACGAGCCGCCGCAGCTGCATCAAATCATAACACACAGACAGCATGGCCGCACATCTGCCAGTTTGTTTCAACTTTAAAAATGCGACAGGAAGGCTGTAGTGAACAAACAGCAAAGATCTGGGATGGCACAGTAAAGGTACAGATCAGAAAATGAAGGTGCGGAAAAAAAAACAAAGGCTTCTTTCTGCATAAAAGTTCCCCCAATCAAAGACTATACAAACGTATTGTACATTATAACAAGTTAGATTACAGCTCAGGTTCTTTTGTACAAGTCCATACATACATCTTTCTTTTAGCTCTTGCGTTCTGTACATCTTGGTTACAAAAAATACATGCCATTTTTGAAGTATCTATGGACAGAAATAAGAAACATTTAATTTAAGGTAAGAGAACAGTTTAAACAACAGAGCCTAACTGTAGTAAGTAACTCAAGGATCTGTACTGTGCAGCAGAGACGCCAGCTTCGTCTGCCAGAAACAAATATGCACTCAAACTGATCCAGACTCAAATCAAACTGCAGACAACATGATGACTGTGCTCCTTGTGCCAGACTAAAACTGGAGCCAGAAAAATGATGACTGATCAAAGAATGGTACAGTATTGAAATACATAAAAGAGCGGGTATATTTATATGTGTACATGTGCGACAGACGAAGCGCTCAGTGGCGTCTCATTTTGACTTTGCGTCCCGAGCTCTCCCGGTGTTTGTCCGAGTCTTGGCCGCGCCTCCAGTAGTTCTCTGAGCTGATGCTGTGACGACGGTGACGGGACGCAGACGGATGTCTGTTCTCCTCTTTGTCCATCTCCAGAACTCTCGGCCTGGTGGAGGAGAAACATCGAGACGCAAAGTCAGATTTGGATCATTTATCCCGACTTGACTGGAACACTGCTGCATTATTGTAATTACGTTACGAAAGCTCAAGGCTCAATCTACTTTGCACAAGTGTGTTTTAAGCCGGAGCTTCTCAAACTTGGGGGTTGGTCATAGCCACTCTTGCGTGCAGAAATAAATCCATACTGAATATATGCTACATCATTCTTTGTGAGTTTGAACTGGTTAGGAGTTCTTTGTATTTTCTGCAGCTGAACTTTTGTCAGCTGGGCCGTTGGGCTGCTCGCCAGGTTTTTTCCTTTTTTAAAAACATGTCCATTTTTGTGAGTTAGTACTTAATTTCAAGAGCAGAGCAGCTTTGAGGCGGCCTCTGACATGATGAACGATCTTTGACTGGGAGGAAATTAGAAAGACGAGCATACCAAATAAGATTTCGATATGTTTTATGTTACGCTAACCTTTCAGCTAACTCGGGTGCATTTACATTTGTCTGAATGTTGATTAGTGAGCATTGTCCCATTTGAGATTAATGAACTGATGCAATAAAAAAAAAAACATTCAAGGCTTCATGAAGCTGTTAAAGTGATGTTGCATGTTGTCATTCATATGAGTGACTTTACGGCTTCATTAAGACATGGCAGCATAAAAACAGCCACAGTGCTCACGCAATATTTGGCACCTGGTGCAAGAGAGAGCGTGAGCAGCGAGTTAGCAATGTTATGATGTTGAGAAAGACGACAGTTGTCTGTTCTTTCACGGGCTGCTTCACTGATGGATTTTAAATTATTGTCCCTTTGAAGTCTTAATTAATGATCATCGTGAGAGTGAGGAATGCTCGCCCTTGCTTCTCACAACAAATCCCTTGATATATTTTCACTCACTCAATCTCATCATTTAATGTCATTAGAGAAAGAATAGACCTTTTCCGAGGCAGCCATATTGATATGAAATACTAGAGTAAACACAGGTGTTACCAATAATACTAATTAAGATCCTTTAACATTAGTGTAGCAGAGTTTTTCCAGTGAGCCAACGTGCACAATAACAGCACCTCAGGGGATGAAATGAACTTTTTCAGATGGGAACATCCACCAGCCACTGACAGATAAACGTTCAAATTCACCAGCCTCTCAATAGTAAATCTTTATTGTGAGTCTGTGTCACTTTCACATTTTCCCAGCACTCGGCTGGTGGCCGGTGTTAATTTCCAGCCCTGACTCTGTTTGACCTGCATGGGCAGAACCTTAATTAGTATCACTGGTAACACCCACACACCTAAACACTTATACCACTATTTCATGCCAAAATGGCTGCTGTGAAAAGCTCTATTCTGCTGCCTGTTTTTAATAAGTCCAGCAGTGCGCAGGCACTGAACGGCAGGAATTCATAACAGCTCATATCATCATTTATGTAAAACATTTTCTTTCATTCCTCTACACAGAACAAATACGAGCGCCGCAGGAAGCAGTCCTAAAAACCTGGAAATGAGTTAGCATATTAGCACCTCCGCTTCCTTTGTCTCAGAGTCAATGTTTTTTTTGGTTTTTTTTAAAATGGGTTTTTTGGCAGGGTGGGAAATTAGCACCAGGCACCAGCCAAGTGCTGGTAAAATATGAAAGTGGCTGGCAAAGTTCAGACACTTAATAGTGATTTAACAAGTGGCTAAATGAGACTAAAGTGGCACGCTGAACACAAGTCACTAAGTGGTGGTTATGGAGTCATGCGACCAGTGTAGTTTGTTTATAACCTAATGTTGGATTTTCACTCGTGGTGATTGTGTTACGCTTCAAAAATCAGAAAAGTGGTCACGTGTGAAGATTATCTTGCTGAACAAAACATGCAAGTGTCATAACCTTTTCTTCACCACAGAGCTTATTTTCTGCACTAATCCAATCGAAAAATCCCATTTGCTTTTTGTTGACATAAACAGGGTATCAGAATCAGAATCAGAAATACTTTATTTATCCCCGAGGGTAGGGCTGCAACTAACGATTAGTTTTTTCTCGATTAATCTATTACTTGTTTGGTCCATAACATGTCAGAATATTATGAAAAATCTTGATCAAAACCCAAGATGATGTCCTCAAATGTCTCGTTTTGTCCACAACAACTCAAAAGATATTCAGTTTACTATCAGAGGCCAGAAAATATTCACATTTAAAACACTGAAATCAGAGAACTTAGATTTTTTTTAAAGTAAAAAATTACTCAAAACAATTGATCGATTAATGAGTCCTGTCACAATCTTGTCAATTGAAAAATAGGTCCAAACTCCATTAATCAAGTAGTTATTTGATTAATAAAACATTTTTAATTATAAAATGTCCTAAAATATTGATCAGTGTTTCTCAAAGTCCAAGATGACGTCTTCAAATGTCTTAAGGACGTCAGAGATTCAGTTTACTGTCAGAGCAGAGTAAATAAATGAGAAAATATTCACATTGAAGGAACTGAAATCAGAGAATTTTGACTTACTCAAACCGATTAATCGATTATCAAACTAGTTGCTGATTAATCTGATAAATTATTAATAATCAATTTATCAATTAATCGCTAACACTCTAAACCACACTGATGCTAACGTGCAGGCTGGCCAACAAAAATACATCAGTTCTGCAGCAGACTATTAAACACTGACGATACAAAGACTGAGTGCTGGTCAGATTATTACTGCAGGTGTTTTTGTTTTTAAACTTTTCCCATCCTGGTCGCACCACAGGGGGAAAACTGTAATACTAATATGATCTGAGAAGAATTATATCCTCTATCCTCTTTCACAGTCTCTTAAAATGTCAGAGATCTTAGAAGGTGAGACAAGATGTACATTTCTCTCTGTGTATATTTTACCTTCGTGCTGCAGCCTTTACATTAATCTGACTGCACTGAATTCAGAGTTGTACCATGTTGAAAGTGATACTATAGTGTGTCACAGTGTCTGACCTGGTCAGAATGCCGCTCTGACTTTTACGTAAGTGACCAGGCTGCTTATTCAGACATGAGGGCAATAAGTTAAATTACCAGATTAATGTAAAAGGTGCAGAGAGGCTTTCAAGGTAATCACAGGTCCACTTATTTCCTAAAAACCGAGACCTGAACCAAGTTGGGTTGGGCTGTGTCCAACTTGTATTTAGTGGGTATTGGTGGTGTTTTTGTTGTTTCAGGTCCTGGTTTTCAGATGAAATATGATCCAGGAAATATAACTGGAGTGACGCCAAAAACACACAGTGATTATAATGTTATGAGGAAGGATTTAACCGCTCTGGGAAGTTATCGTGGCAGCAATCACTTAGCTACTGTCACAACAATCACAAGGTAAACAAACAGAAGAAATACAGCGTTGCATTATTGCATTGCATTCCTGCAAAAGCTGGGCCCGGTCCAAGGGTTTGATGGACAAATGCTGGGATTTTTGGCCAGAGCCCCCCAATGTGTCAATGAAATGACTTCAATCAAGTGAATGAGAGGGCAGCTTTTTTTTTTTTTTTTTAAACACAGGGCTAAAGTCTGTCTGAACGCAGCCAAATACCCAAGTGGATCCAAGATGACTCAACTCATCTAAAGAGACAAATGTGTTTTTGAGATGAAACAGAGTGAGTGAATTGTAAATTCCAAGGAAAAATAACTACTTGGTTACAGCTGCTTGTTAGGCAGATGTGCAGACTATTGCCGACAGTGTTTAATCAGCAGTAACTAAACAACTCCTATCCAGCTGAAAGCAAACATGAAACAGTAAAATAAAACTGATATCAGAAAGTACAAACAGTGACGGAGGGGGAAGCTAAACTTCAGACCACAAAGATTCAGTTAAAAGCTACAAAAGCATTGAGAGCTGAGGACACAGAGGCTTTTTAAAACACGTCTCTGGTCTCCAAGACAGACACGAGTTGAGTCTCACAAAACATGTTACACAACACTTGTTTGAGGGGGAGAAGCTGTTGAGCATTGGCTCGACTTGTTTGGGGTCAACATATGTCCGTCTTTAGTTTTAGGTGAATTAAATGAATAAATTACTAATTGGGAAGATTTTATTGCACTTAAAGTAACATAACAAGTTGTCATGTCTGTCCTCTGCTCTTCACCACAAACACGGTGAGGGGACAGGAGGAGAGGAGAGGAGAGGAACACGACCTACAGCAAGATGCTGTAAAGGTTCTCACACCGAGCTAAAATGAAACAAGAGCACATTAAATTAGGTTAATAACATAAATAATATATTTTGCTTCTTTTGAACAATAGTAAGGCTAATATTAGATCTCTTACAAATGTAATTATTTCTTCTGACGTTTCTTCAGGCCTGTTTTTCAGATTAGGTTTCTTTTTTCATTTATTTATGCAGGTCCTGTAGGGTTGCCACAGGTTTTTTTCTACTTCACTGGTTCCCAACCTGTGGTCCAGGCCCCTCTTAGGAGGCACCAGAAATCACAGGAGGTCCCCAAGACTTTGTCTGCTCTGGGGTTGTCAAAATCAGATATGCACGTCAACTAAAATCAGTATACAAATGTTTGTGTACAAAACTATTTGAAAAGATTAATTTCTTTGTCCTCGATTAAAAACAGTAGGTTTAACAGTAGTAGGACACAACTCAGTGACCTCTCAAGCTCTGTGATAATGAATCATTGTTATTCTTTTGATAAGGATGAGTGTGTATAGGTCGAGTCTGTTGGGGTGTAACGGATAAAATGTTCAGCTTATACTAGAAAAGAGGCAGCTACCAAAAGTAAAGGTTCCAAAAATGGAAACACTTCAATTGGTGTTTATGTTGGACAGTAAAGCTTTGGAATGAATCACTTCTTCTTCTTCTTGTATATGTGTGTGGCTGGTTTGTCTCAGCTTTTCTTGGATACATGTGAGGGGGGCTCCAAGGAAAACCATGGATCAGGATGGAAACCATGGATCTATCGGACTCATGAAGACCTCCGTTGTGTCTGTACACGTAAGCATATATACCTGTGAGCAGCATCAGGGTCTGCTTTGCGATGAGAGCGTTTGGCTTTCAGAGAAGCAGGTCTCTCTGCGGGAGAAGAACTTAAAGGGCTGTCAGAGTTCAGTCGAGGAGCGTCAGGTCTGGTCCTGGCAGACAGGAGAAAACACACGGATCAGAGTGAGATTTCATACGAGATAATTACTTTTTAGCCGATTGTCTGGTGACTCACTTTCTGAGAATGATGACTGCACGCCGCTCCTTGATGTCTTGGGGTCTGATGCAGTGGGTGATGTCATCAGCAGCGTAACCACTGAGAAAGAGAGATGTTTTAAGTGACATTCACAAAAGCTGCAGTTCAATCAGTGCATGACAGCAAACACAGCCATGTGCAAACAGAGACATAGTTACCTGAGTACTGTGACACTCCCTCTCCTCACAGGCAGGACAAACACGGGCTCGGACACCCGGATCGGTTTGAACTGGAAGCGGCAGCCGAAGCAGAGCGCGCTGTCACTGAAGAAGGACACTGAGACGATGGGTCGTGCAAAGATGTGCAGAGGGTCTACATGGGACACAATGCAGCCACCTGGTTGATAATCATTGATGACTGCACTGTTGACGAACCCTTCAGGGATCACCCCACTGGACACCAGACGCTTGATCACCAGCTCGTGCACCCAGCTCGGGATCTCATCCACCTCTCCTTTGCGGTACAGCCTCTCCTGACCCGGTCCACGCTTCTCCAGCTGGGATCCATACGTGTAGCCCTCCCCAAAGAAGTACTTGTTGCGGAGGGGTGCCCTGTCCACGGTGTGCTCACGGTAGAGACCAGCCTCTCCTTGTGCCACCACGTCGTCGATCTTCTCCTCGATGAGGGCACACTCCTCAGGGGTGAAGATGCTCCTCTGCTGGATGCTGCTCCTCACCCTGCGGGCCTCCTGCTCCCTCAGCTCCGCGCTGTCATCGCTGTGATCATACTCATCGTCGTCTGACTCTCTAAACTTGCGCTTTCTGCTTTTCCCGCTGCCGTTACTCGTCCCGTCCACGTATTTGTTCTTGTCCTCAGTGTCTCTGTGTGGAGTCATGGATTTGAGCTTCTCCCTCAGGTCAGAGTATCCGCTGGCTGCCATGTCAGCCAAAACAATATGACTACTGTAGTGCGACGTGAGCTCTTAGCTAACAGTTAGCATGTATCAGCGCTGCATTTCAGCACTGTTTAACTCGGTCTGGTTAATTTGAGCGGACTGGATGTCAAAAGCAGTCTTTGACGATGTGTATGGCTGGCTGAAGGGGCCACTCACTCTCACTCACAGCGGTGTCCAGCGTACACAAATAAGCTAGCTAACATTAGCTAAGCAGCTCCGCCACCTTGTCTGTGCATCCCAACAGCAGCCTGGTGCGATCCCTGGCAAGCTGTAGATGAAATAAACATGCGTTAATAAACAAGCAAAGCTGCGATAAACGCTGCGTCGACACTCCAACACGCTCAGCCAGCGGAGAGGCTAACGATAGCTAGCCGAGCCGTGCTGTCTGCTTGGCTAGTCGGCTAAGCTAAGCTAGCCTGGCTTGGTCTGTCCGTTGCCGCCTGGAAATACCCACAAACCACGCAGCAACATTTCACATGTCGCCGCTAAATTCCAGACCTCGGTGCTCCGGAGACCTTTCCACTCAGGCTTTACCTCCAAGAATCCGGGAAAAACATTGTTATATATCCGCACAAGGCTTCACGACGGTCAGTTTACACCATCATAACGCGTCTGCAAGAGAAAGGCTGAAAATAAACTCGTGTAACCTGCTACACTTCTGCGCATGCTCAGTTGTGACGGATGCTGGTTTGGGGAGGGACTGTCACGTGTCCCGGACAGAGGACTCATAAAACCATTTTGGGAACTTTGAGGAGACACTTAAGACTACAGCTAATTTTGTCCTCCTGACCCTTCATATACTTCCAGAAAGTTCACGCTGCTAATTTAAGGGGTGGTGCGGTAATAGCAAGAATATTTTTTATAAATAGATATCAATAAGAATATGAAATAACAATAATAACTACAACAGATAAATATTGAGAAATGGTGCAAATATATGTTGAAACGGATTTGTAATGTAAGTTATGTGTAGGGAGGAATTCTAAATATTGGCCAATGATGGGAAATTTATATTATTTATTATTATTTTGATAATGAATTTATCATTGATAAATATTGGCTATAATATCTGATTTGTCAAAGCGTTTGATTTGAATTCTAAATCAAAATTATGCCTGCAACAAATTTAAATACTGAAATAATAATAATAAAAAAACATTATTGATTGATGTGCTGATTATTTTCATGATTAATCATCATCATTTAGTTTAGAAAATGTTTTTTTAAAAATGAAAAAACAGCTCATCACAATTTCCAGGAGCCCAAAGTGACGTCTTCAAATTGCTTCTTTTGTCCAACCAACAGTTCAAACCTGAAAGACTCTTGATTTACTGCCATTAAAAAACAGCAAAGCCATATTTTTAAGAAGCAGAAACCAGCAAATATCTGACATTTTTGCTTGAAAAATTACTGAAACAATTAATCAATTGTTAAAATAGTTTGCAAGTAATTTTCTTTCTATCAACTAATTGTTGCAGTTCTATTATCAAAATGATTTATAAAAGCCAAAGTATATATGCAAAGACTAGAACTGTTCTTTGTTTTGTTTTGTTTTGTTTTGTTTTGTTTTGTTTGTTTGTTTGTTTTTTTGTAATAGTGATGTCAGTTAGATTTGGTTCGGTCAGAGCTGTGAATATTAAATCTTCCACCTTTACTCACTACATTTCAGCCTTTCTTACTCTTACTCAGCTCTCCATAAACTACATGTTATATGAACTAATTTTTAAAATACAAAAATGTTAAATGTTTGGTTGTCTTACTGGTGTCGGCTATGAGAAGTACATAATTATCAGTTGTTGGTACTGGTTGAAAAAATATTCCATATAATTTTGTAGATCAGAAAAATCTGTATCTGAATATTTGTGTACAATTAAGAACAACAACATTGCCGGGTCCATATTTACTGCTGAACATCTGAAGAAGAAGGGAAAACATGAGGCCACACAGACACGCGAATCTATTTTGTGCTATTTGTTGACAGTGGAGACTCTATTTAAAAACTTAAATTTTAAATTAATCAGCATTTTAATTTACTTTTTACTTGGTCATAACAAAAAGCCAATGCCTTGAGTTCTGGGGACACACTCTCAGCCTTTATCATCCTTTTTACTATTATGTGGCATTTAGTATACCATTATTTTATAATTAATTGATAAATGAAAGGTCTGATTAATTAATAATTAAAATAAGTATCAATCAAAATATATCAAAACCCCCAAAACTGACATTTTCAAATTGCTTGTTTGGTCCAAATAAACAGTCCAAAACCCAAAGATATTCAGATAAACATCACTGAAGAAAATCAGACATTATTCAGGTCTGACAAGCTGGAACAAGTAAAAAAAAAGCTGGCACTTCTGCTGAGAAAACAACTTACAAAATTAAATGATTCAGGAAAAAAAAATGCTGATTAATTTCCCTTTAACCAACTAACAAATTAGTTAATTGTTGTAATTTCCAGGCATTTTACAGATAATAATGAAAATGTCACTTTCAGCCCTGCACAAGACACTCCTCACTAAAATAAATAACAAAGTTCCCTAAAATATTTTTTATTTTAGTGTTGATACCTATGAAAACACTTAATTGTGCCATTTTATGCTGATGTACCTTCATACCAAATACTTTGTTTAAATCGTTTTAATCACTCAGTGCTCACATCACTTTAAATTTTCTTATTTTATTTTGATAAAATATTCTATACAAAACAATAAAGTTGATGCATTAATATTGATTGAATACAACAAATGTTTACAGTAACATCGAGTTTTACACTAAACAGTATAAATAGAAAAATAAAAAACATGTTACATGTCAGTTATAAAACTTAATGACAAGGCACAGGCCTATGACTCTCCTTCACAGTTCGTTAACAGCTTCTGTACAGATAAAACATCTTTAATGTTTAATTAATTAAAACTACAGTCCTAAGTGCAATTACAAATGTGTTGACCTGAAAGAAACATGAACTATAAGTAATTTTCACTGTCTTCTGGTGCACTTTGTTCAGTTAATGCAGTAACATAATCAAGTAGAAGTAAGACTTTGCATTCATATATCATATTAATGACAAACACCTGAAGGCAAGAAGAGGTAGGCTTTTTATGAGTCTAACGTGTGTGCTCATAAAAGTGTGTGCATACAGTTCAGCATGTGTTATAACATGGTGATCTCGCTGGGTGGCAGGGTGAGCCTTTTATCCCGCACAGACATCATGTTTTCCACCTGCATGGCGATGACTCGACACAACTCCAGGCCCTGCAGACAAACACGGCGACATGAGCACACGGACCGCAGCGCTGACAATGATCATGCGTGGCCTCTGAAAAGCGTCCTTGTGTGTGTTTGCGTAATACCTGCTCCAGCTGCAGCTGAATGACCCGCTGCGTGTGCATGTCCCCCAGCGTGAGGTCCACATACGGGTAACTCGTTCCAGCAGTGGGCCTCTGGGTGCGGCTGGACTGCACCTCCACCAGGGGGACCACTGTCATCAGCTCCTGCACCACAGAGATCAAACAATATAACACGCAGCTGTCTTATTTAAACTACTATGCGACTCAACTTCTGGGCCCAAGTTTCAGTCACGACGAGATGAGTCAGATCAGAAGCTTGACGATTGTGAATGGGCGTGTGTGTGGGGGGTTTCTTACGTGTGTATTTTTGTGCAAGAAGTGGAGACCGTGTTGATTGACAGCAACAATACAGGGGGCGTAGAAGGTGGTGGAGCTGCTGCTGTGGATGTAGAAGAATGAGGAGCCAAACATGGGGAAGGCACTGACCAGACCTGCACGCACAAAGACGGAATTTAACAAGAGTGAGCACAGGTTGTCATATTTTTATTCTCTGAGGAGGCACCACATCAATTAGACAAAAACTGACTTTATTTAAGGACCAGTGAGACAAAAACTGACTTTATTAAAGGACCAGTGAGACAAAAACTGACTTTGTTAAAGGACCAGTGTGCAACAACTGATCATGCACAATGCAAACCCTTCTGACGCTCTCTCTGCTGCCTGTCCAGGTACTTTGCTCCTGCGTCATACTCCCACCCTTTTTTGTGTGAAAACAATCACTCTATTTTGACTGGCGGTCAACACAAATTACAAGGTCTTTGCCAGTTTAAATGCATAAAATAAGAAACTGCATCGCTGTTTAGCTATTAGGAGCTCTACCTTTTTTTGGCCAGGCAGGTGAGCAATTATGCTGTCTTTCCTGATCAACAAAAAATTAAAGATATAGGGGTCCTTTTAATCTGTCTCTATCAAAGTGGACAAACTATTACAACTACCATATTAAAGCTACAGGCAATGTATTTTTGACATATTTAATACACTTTATTTTGCTGTTTTGGTACTCAGAGCAGTTGTTTTATGGTAGGGCCATATTTTTTCACACCATCACTATGACTTTTACTTTGATCTAATGACACAATCAGCACACGTCATTTACTCAATACCATCATCTAACCTGTGATTAAGTATTTAACCCAAGCAAACATACTGACTGGCCGCTTTTACAGCGCTTGTTTTCACCCAAAGACAGGTGTGGTCATGGGAGTTGACATATGATTGCTCTCATCCATCACAGCTAAGCCCCACCTATCCAACCTACAAGCTTGGAGGGCAGCAGGAGGCAGGTCTCCTGCAAAACCTCATGCTCTCCGTGCTCTGGTGTCAGCTTTGTCAAGACATCTCTTGTCGTGACCCGTCTTCTCAAAGATGCCGCTCCAGTGCTTTGCAGCCCCGGGGCAGAGCGCCCCAGGCTTTACAAGCAGCTACGGTGCTAACAGCAGAATCATCAACTTTTCATATAATTTAAACAGGTGAGTTATATAAAAATTCACCCCTGTACAGTTGATACAAACGAGCTAATTAGCTATAGAAATCAAACACAATCATGCCACAGGTTGTAAACGTTTTTATTTCTGCTGTAAAGTTGTACATTCTAATGTGGGGATCTATGGGGATTGATGCTTTTGGAGCCAACCTGGCCATTTCAGGAACAGCAGTTTTTGGCACTTCTACATTGGCTTCATTTTTCAGCCCCAGGAGGCGCCGCTTAGTTTGACATCATGTCTCTTTACTGCTCGTCTAAGCCACTGGCATAGAATATAATGAGCACAAACCTCGGTGTGGAGCTGAGACATGTTCGCACACTTATTTTGTACAATGTACGCGGTTGTAGGCAAAGGAATTATTTGAAATCTGTCACAAGTTGCAGCATTTTCTGCAGGATTTTCTGCCATTGAATCGGGCATTTGTAGAACAACAAATAAGAACGACATTTCTTGAAAATGATCTGTGATTGGCCAAAGTCTCCTGTCAGGCTAAATAGAATAATAAAGACTGAAAACGGAGCCAAGAGGAGGTGAAGAAGTTTAGTTTTCTCTCAGACCACTTGAATTACATTATGCTGATAAGTTGTTATGGATTTTTTCCAATGATTCTAAAAATAAACTGCTTACCACAGCTTTTAAAGGGCACCTCAGATTTTACACATCACAGTTCAGTTTATTCATCATGAGTCCTTCCCAGGCTGTGAAAAAAGTTGTATAATGTCTTTTGTTGGCTTGACCCTGGTGATGTCATCAGGTTTACAGACAGGTCTGCACTAACAGATGGGTTTCATAATGGGAAATATAGGATTTATATCTAAGTATTCAACCTTGAAATATTCATTCATTCATTTATTTTATAGAGAAAATGTTGTCTGGTTTTCCCTCTGATGTCCTACAGCTGCTCTGCCTCAACTCTCTGTGATTTACAGAGTTTAACTAGTTAGCTCACAGTTTTACTGTCCGGACTTGCAGCTCAGACCACCGTGGGAGTGTAGGTTTTTACACTTCTAGCACAGGGACTTTTCAGGCCCAGCGTGGGCTGTGATACAATATTACACATACTATGATAGAGGACTTTATCCACGTCACCTAACTGCAGAAGGCACAGTTGTTACACATGTAGAGTTGAGCCAATATCACAGTTGCCTCTTCTCAATATGAACATGCATCTTACCCAGAAACTGTGCTCTGGCCTGGTGCGGGTTCAGGGTCTGTACTTGCTGCATGTGCTGCGTCACCATGGTAACCCACTGCTGGGGTGGCTGCTTTTTGAACAGAGGCGCGGCGATGTACTCCGATAGTTCATGTCTGGAGGAGAGAGGACGAGGAACAGAATCTCAGATAAACAGAAGTCTGCTCCACTCAGTGATTTCTCAACATTTCTCAGAATTATTTTACTCAGCGAGCTGCTCTGTTCTGCTGTCGGCTCTGTGTGGGTGGACAGAGACAGTGATAACAACAGTAAGAGCCTGACAGGACACGAGTTTTTACAGTTGAGGAAAAATAAACTGTCACACACTTTAAACACTAAAACTACTGACTGCACTGCATTCTGGTCTCTTTAACAATCAGTCTTCTTCTTGTACGGGTGTTGAACATCACAAAATAGTGGAAAATCTAGAAAAACAGTCACTGTAGCCTCAGTGCCACTTTAACTGCCTACATGTCATCTGCATTTGGAAAAATATTCATAGAAATAATAAAATAAAATACATTTAACACATGCCTATACATCTAATGTACATCTCCAGTGAATGTACTGAAACAGAGGCACTGTTTAAAGAGTGACTTTGGTATTTTTCAAAATTGACCCAATTTTTCCATGTTTTTGTACAGTACATCCACTAACGGCTAAATTCCACCTGGCACAGCTGCGTCACGTTACGGCTGCGCTACGTCAGCCGGAGCTGATTGCAGCCATTCTACACAATGCTTGTGATTCCACCAGCAG